>JAAWXA010000046.1:2595054-2674774 GCA_038090715.1 Florisuga fusca | reverse complement strand
TCTCCCCAGCAATAACCTACATATGGAAATAATGCAAATGCAACTTTTTTTGGTTTAGTAGGGTTGGTTCAACTTCTAGAAAGACCAAGAGAGATTTGGAGTGTTTAGTTCAGCTCATCCAACAGCCACAATGGTCTGACTCTAAATATCAACAACATCAGCATTCCCACCAGCACACCCTACAGCTATTGCTCTATAAATCCTCAGCCCAACTGAAATACTGGGTGCCTGAATAAGATTCATTTAATTTTAAGAAAAAAATCACCCTCCCTGGGAGGAGGCAGTAAACAAATGTCAGTGTTATCCTATAGCCTACCAACTTGAAGGACACTGTAGAAATGTATCAGAGCCTCAGAAGCACCAGGAGATAATAAGGAGCTGCCAAAAATCCTGCAGTACAAATGAGATTGTTCACAGCTATGGGTGTGACTGCACAACAAACCTCTCTCATTTCTCCCCAGAGAAATTTCTCCCTCTTCCAAAAGCAAACCCCAAAGTCTATACAGATCTGAGCTCATTCTTGGTGGCTTCAAATGAAACCTGAGTAATATACAGAGCATTTAATCTCTAAATTCCCAACTTTCTCTCCCCTCTGACAGCAGTGACAAACACTTATACCTTTGCTGCATAATTCAAAGTAAAGCCAAGTGGAGGGGAGTAGAACCTGGACTGAAAAATACAGCACGATCTTCTTTAATTTATTAGAAAAAAGCAAGTTTGGCAGAAACATCTTTCATTTCATGAAGATCTCTAGAGAGCTGAACACTTGGCAGGTAGTGGGAAGGCATCAGGTACCTCTCTCAAGCAAGGCAGGTCTGAAAGCTCTGGTCCCTTCTCAGCAGAGGTGGTTCCACTGCTTTGGAACACACCAAGGTCAAGCTGGCAGAAAACCTGGATGCTAAGAGGCATCCCAGGCAATTTACTCACTCTCCAGTGACACTTCCCCACCTCAAATCAAAAGCAGAGCAAGAGGGGAGCAAATTTTACCCCAAAGCAAGATCTGATATTCACTACATGAGGAGCAACTTTCTTTCACATCAGGTCAGTTAAATGAGTGTAAAACCAGAGCAGAGTCCCAGGCCAGCTTCTCAATCAGGAATATTTTGTCAATGAATCATCCTTCACTTGTGTTGGCTGCACAGATCTGTCAGACAAGCCCAGCAGTTCCAGCAGGCAAGAAATCAAAAGACAAACCAGGACTTAAGTGAGAGGCTAAGGGAAAAGCTTGCAATGTGTGGCAGCATATATTAACCAAGAGAACAGCTTGAGGCATGCCTGGAAAACGCCGAGTAAGTGGAATTCAATTTCTGGCTTAAGAATTCCTTTCTTTATACATGAATTTTGCTTAAGAGAACATCAAATCCCATTTTCATTGGGGATGGTTGCAGTTAATCAGCGAGCTAAATGGTAACTGTGTAATGCAGCTCAACAAAAGAAAGGGGTTTAGTTCTGCAGCCCAAGGCAAGAGCATCCTCTGTGTGGGTCAGTCCTGGCATAAAACAGAATCCTGGCTTGAATTCCTCATTTGCATTTTTCCAACTCAGCTCACAACTCACCCAAACTAGAAGACTGCCCAGAAAATGCATTATTTTGTGGCTTTTCAAAATTCTATCTCCAAAGAGTTTACACCACCCTCAGCTGTAACCTGAGACAGTGCCAGGTTCCACCTAACCTCTGCTGGCTCTGGGTCTATCACACAAATGCTTTCCACTGGTTTGAGGTCCTCTGGTGAGCCATCATTATGCAACTATGAGCTGGATGCTGCTGCAGATCAGCAATTTTGCAAAGTAAACCAAAAATGAATAAATAGCATCAGGCAAAAGCAAGCAAGGCACAGCCTCCTCACCCAGCCAGCCCTTGGAAGTGAGGGTTCTTCTCAACCAGTTTTCAGCCACCTCAGAAAAAAAATCACCATTATTTAGACATTTTCTTCTTGTTGCTTTCAAACAAACAACTGTAACAACAAAGACTTTTCTAAAAAAAACCAAGCAAAACAAAAAGCCCCAAAAACCTCAACAGCAAAACACAAGTGGTAGAATCATAGGATGGTTTTCTTCTACTTTAAAATACAAACTAATCAGCTTACCTGCTACACCAGCTTGCCAGAAAGCTGGAAAGAATGAAGCTGAATTCATAACTCACATTCTTCAAGGCTCCTTGATCACAGGTAATACAAACATTGCCAAAAAAATAAAACTGTAAACACATGAGCATCTTGCTGCTTTCAAGCAAGATACTGCCCCGACTGCTCACTGCTAAATCTAAATCACTGATGGATTTTCCATGCTGGTAGCATTCAGAAAAACCCTCAGAAACCTGGTGTTCATCTGAAATTTTAACATCTTGAAGCAGACAGATACCAGTCATTTCCTAGTGAAGATTTTCCTAACGTTGAACTGGGAAGCTGAGATTAAAGGTATGCTATCCTCTACTGAAAATTAATTTTCTACAGTTGTTAAAAAAAAAAAAAAATGTGTCTCTAGGAAAATTACTCACTTGACTAAATAAACATTTCTATCTCCTCTAGGAAGCATGTTTCCTTGAACCTTGTGACCTTGCACATTATACAATTTAGTATCATCACAGAGCAGTGTTTGGCTTTTCAAGTGATTGTAGAAGGCAAAAATGCAGCCACCAAATTGCAAAGGCATTTGAAAAGTTTTTAAAAACTGCTTTAAAAGGAATTAACACACGTTTTTTTCCTCTCAAACCTGTTGCCATCTTGTTAACTACCAGGCACGTTTTGTGAGTATTTTCAAAGTGGAGGACAAAAGAATTGGGAGGAAAAGGAATTTACTGATGCAAAAAACATCTTGGTGAATAGAGAAGGTGTTTTTTCACTTTTAAGACTAACTTGACTTTTAATTTGTATTTCACACTTCATCATGGACACAAATTATTGTCTCGTGCAGCAGCACACTGGCAGAGCAAGCTGCAAATGACAGCAACAGCCAAAGCCAAACCTGCTTTGGGATGTGAACTGAGCTCCCCAATCCCTGTGCTCTTGGAGCAGCTCCTGGAGGACCACGCAGAGCCCAGCTTCCCAGGCACCCACCTGAGGACTCCATCAGATGATCCACACCTCTCAAAAACTTGGACCGCCCGAAGAGGCAACCAAAACCTCTTGGACATTTCTGTCTTGAGAGTC
Source organism: Florisuga fusca (assembly GCA_038090715.1). Taxonomy (NCBI): domain Eukaryota; kingdom Metazoa; phylum Chordata; class Aves; order Apodiformes; family Trochilidae; genus Florisuga; species Florisuga fusca. The sequence continues at coordinate 2,671,626 of JAAWXA010000046.1, read as the reverse complement.
CCAGTGCACTATGGAAATCAAAGCCTCAGCACTGGTTTCAACAGCAGGCACCTGTGTGCCACTATTCCAAGATTTGGCTGATAGATCCATGTCTAGCAGAGACAGAAAGAGTCCTTTAGAAAACACAGTATTCAGTTCCCTCTACATCTCAGGCCTGCAAGCCAGGCTTAGCACCTTCAGAACCTGGTACTGCAGTTTTTGGGGTTTTTTTCCTTTTTTCTTTTTTTCCTTTTTTCTATTTTTTTTTTAAATGAGGAAACAATGCTTTCATTTCCCTGTGAAAGGGCTGATCTGAGAGTACAGGCACTGATGACACTACTACTGCAAAGATTTTTTTTTTGAAGGAAGCCAAAACCAAAGTGCAAGAGATTAAAGAGACAACTCCCTTGCAAGCCCAATGATTAAAGCTGGAGCTCTTTGGAACAAGCATTTCCTTGAAATAATAGGAAACAAAAGGGAGACTAACACTGCTCCAAGTCTCCAGCAGTTTACTCTGCCACAAGCCAGGCTTTTTTTGGAGTTCTCCATGCACATTGGACACCCATGGAAATCACTTACGGATACAGCAGGATTTGAACAGGCCCACAGCTGTAATGTATTCTTTGGCATTTCCTTCACACGCAGAAGGGATTAATAGGAGCTTTCTTTGGGATCTGGATTATGCCCCAGAGAAGCAGAACTATCAACAGCCTGCAAGAGCCAAAACCCAAACCTTGTCATTCAGAGGGAAAGTTCTTAGGAATTCAGGAGCACCGTGGCTCCAGAAGCACACTAAAGAGATCTGCCACCTAACTCCTGGCCCCAAGCTTAAAATTAAAATCTTCTGTTTGATACTCTGAGCACATCTCCAAGTGCTTATTTGCCACAGGACAATTTGTGGTAGTCTATAAAGGTAAGGTTAATGTCATCCAAGCTCTCACCTCACAAGCAGATCTGCTCTTTTTATCCCAAACATGTGAGAAAGGCAAAACCAATGTGCATTCTCATGCACAAAGTCTTTGTTACATTTCCATTCTGAATTTTTCATCTTTGCAAAACTGCAATTTCTGGAAAAATGTGTTTACTGTGAAAACACCTCACCATCTGAACACCTATCTTGCAAAACCCAGGGAGAGTTTAAAGAAGGAAAATAAAGAAGGCCAATCTCTATTTTGTAATAAAACCAGATGACAGTCCTCTCTTCTGCATAAGTATGTTGCCTGGTGAGATCAATTTTGTTCTTCCCTTAGTAACATTACCCTGTCTTTTTTAATACACTCTTCATCCATTAACTTTGACTCCCTATGTGTCTAATTCACAGCTACACACCAAACAAATTATCCAGAATTAAAAACATCTCACTCATTTCCTCTTTCCCCACCTCCACACTCCGTCTTACAAAATCATTTTGCCACGACACGTCACAAGGAATTACTCATTTCATTGCAGGGGGCTGGTGGCAATGCAGATTCCCTTTGCATGACATGAAGGTCCCACAGCCAAGGTTTGCACTTGAAGAACTTGATCCAGTGAATCCCCCCCCCCACCTAACAGGCTGCCCCCCCACTTTCTGCCTACACCATCAGCAGGGACACTGCCTTAGCACAGCCTTCCACTTAATCACTTCCAAACTTCATCTACATTTCATATTTACATCTCATCTAGTTGCTTCCTCCTCCTTCCACAGCAACTTCTCAATCCATCACCTATTTTTTTTCCCTGCAATCATCACTTCTCTTTTCAGTTCATGCTGCTTTCTCCCCCCAGGAATTCTGTTTGAGGAGGGCACATGCTGAATGAATGGTACCAATGAACCTTGGGGATGCAGGCTGATTCCTGAACCTCTTTGCTCCATCTTTTGTGGACCTCACACCACCAGCCTGAAGCCTTTTCCTGCCCAGCCACCAGCCATGCTCGTTGCCATTCAGGTACATGCTGAACAAAAATACATTTCTATGAGTAGAAATGCCTTGAGCATGCCTAAATGACTTCATTTGCTTCCTGCAGCTCCAGGTCAAACCCTTCCCTGGCTTCTCCAACTCTATCACTTTATGATCACCAATTTATGTGGCAGTTTTCTTTAACTGGATCCCATCCAACCAACTGGTAATCCTCCTGCCCACCACAACCCAGTGCTTCACTCTGTTTATGGATCTCCAGAACACACTGAAGCTGCTTCCTGACTGAGACTGGTAAGTTATTAAAGTACATAGCACACACCAGCACCAGCCAGGCTATCACTTCTGGTGCTGCACCCACCACTCTTTTAACTCTGCCTGGAAGGTTCTATCTTAGGCTCTGTGAACATCCCCTAGACATTCCCTTCCCCTGGGGCAAGGGAAGTATGACAGGAATGGAGATGTTCCTTCAAGTTTTACAAACTGAAGGATAAATCACAGAGAGCTCAGGACTAAAACCATCCCCAGCAGAGCCACAAGCAGCTACACCCAAATGATATTTCTTCTTTAAGATGGACTCAAACCAGGAAAACCAACCTCATCTCCTTTGGAATATCATATGAATTTCACTGAATTAAAAGGACCCCAAACACAAGCCTCCCATGGCTCCACATGAGCCATACAGTCAGAGTCTGGTTGCAGGTCAGAGGGGAACATGAGGCAGACACCAGCATAGGAAGAGTTATGGGATCACAGCTGATAGCCAGACTCAGTTCTGATTCCACCACTTGCTCCCTGTGCAGCCTTACAAAAGTCCCATAACCTGTCAAGACAAAGAGCACAGGTACCAGTAGGATTAACAGGTTCAGAAAAGAGTCTGCTGGTCTGTCTACAAGTGCTGAGGTCCTCAGCTCCCACTGAAAAGTTTTTGACCTTGACTGGGTATAAAACTAAATAAGGAGGTGGAACAAAAGAGAACAGAACATTCCAGCTAACACGTTATCCGAATTTCCTAAATTCTCTGAATCTGAACAAGGCAGCCTGAATTCTGGTCTTGCTCAAAACATGGAGCCAAACAGAGGAAACCATCTGAAGGGAAGGAGGGCTCTGCAAGGAATTGCAATGCAGGACATGCCCATCATGCCTTCAAGAGCAGGGAAGTGATACAGGCTTCCCTGTGCTTCAACAGAAGTCACCCTGAAAAGAGAAAAGAGAACAAATGACTGAACATCACCTACAAGGCAAGAAGGAGCTGCTCCTAGGAGGCAATTTTCTGAGTGGGTAGCTACATTGCTTAAAGCAAACCAATGGTGATATTTGGGGGTCTTTATTTTTAATTTTGGACACAACTGTGGTGGCAACAAACATTCTCCTTGTAAAAGCATAACCTTTCTGTGACTTATTTCCAGACAATGCAGAGCATGAGTGGAGATTTATGTTTACTGCTGAGTTAAAAGGTCAGGAACAGAGGCTTCCTCCCTTCCCCACCTCTCCCCTCCTCTCTTCCACCAAGAGACTGAGGCTGCATAATCTGCTGCGTTTGTTTTCATACAAGAGCTGCCTCAAAGCGCTGCCCTGATGATGGCACAAGGGTAAGCAGATGAAATCCAATCAAGTGGCTCTACAGGACAAGACACATGACGAGACAGCCTGCCAGACTCCTGCTCTAATGTACATGCTGAAAAGAAGCTTATGCAGAGCCCGGGTAAAGAATGCTTTGTTAGGGAACACAGGCAGCTCACACTGCAGGGTCTGTTCTCCATTAGCCATCCATTTAAAAACACTTCTGATTATTTTGGAAGTACTTGCATTGCCCTTTCTCGAACTCAATATTTGCAGTTAATTGCATAGCTAGTGCACTTGCCTCCAATTTAAAAGCACATTAAGCCAGATTTTTATTTAAAACAGCCATGTTTCCACCCAAGCACTGAAAGTATCAGCAGATCCAGCAGATCGGGTTTGAAAGCCAGACACCTCTGTGTACACACACACACACACTTCACTAAGTTACTGAAAGAAAGAAAACAGAGGGTATGAAAATGAAGACAAGTCCCTTTGAGGTTCAGGTTAACAAGGGAACCATCGTGTGCTTTTCTGTACAAACCTCATCTAAGAACTGAACTGCCCAGCAACCACAGCCAAGGCACTACGGGTGGATGGAGCAGCCCCTGTGCTCATCTAAGCACTCTTTCACATCTTTTGGGGCAGGCTGTCTCCATCATGCTCATTTATCCTGGTGGAGGCTGGATGGCAGCTGCAGTGAAAAGCAGAGCATGGGAGAACAAATCCTTTTTTTATTTTTACATGTCCATTTATATAAAACATAACTATCGAACCTATCAACAGGATTTATGGGCTTTACTCCTTCCTTTTATGACAGTGTTTAACGTGGACAAGGCATAACCATGATTCTGACAGACACCAGACCCATCCCCTCTGTCTGACACACATCTTCATCACGTGGAGCATCCAGCACCCAGAGGGTTTTCTAGAGCCAATGCAACCTCAGCCCCCAGTACCTGCCCCCCTCTGCTCTCTCCAGCCTCATCTTCCAACAAGTTTCTCAGCATTCAGCACCCACAATCATCCACTCCAGCATTTCCCCTCTCCTGCAGGCTTCAAAAAACACAGCCAAACAAGTTTTATACAAGCATCATCTCTCTAGTCATAAATCTCTCCTTGGAAACTTGACTGAAGTGCTGATGTTACTGCCTCTCTGGTATGTTTTATATTTACTGGTGGCCTGGTTGTCTTCTCTTTAAATAAAAAATGCTCAAAACAATCAGTTTTCTGCATCTCTATTATTTGTTCAGCCAGTTCAAGCTCGCTCAGTCTGCCCAGAACCACCAGAGGAAGAACTCCATCAAATCTCACTCTGTTCAAATACAAGCAGGATGGACCAACATTTATGACAACTGGCACAGCTGCCATGCATTTTTTTAGACACTCCAGTATTTTAATTTGGAAATAATTGCACATCTAAATAAATAGATTCTGCCCCCCTCGTAATAGTGGTATTTAATACTTTGACTTCCCTTTCTTTAAATACTCTTCAAAAAGCTCTAATGTAAGTGAGTACAAGTGCTTAATTATGACACAGGGTATTTTAATTCCTTTCAGAAGAAAAAGAATAGCCTAGAGAAAGTCCAAGTATTGCATTTCAAAAGGATGCACTCCCATGAACTAATTAAGATTTAAACCATGACAAGCTGCAAGTATCTCTGTGTGCTCTCCAACTGCAAGGAACAGACAAGGCAAAGCACCTAAGAACAATCTGGAAATTACTTTTGGGAATTAGGGGAGTTGTGTAATCTGATTTAGTTGTTGCTCTTTGTCAATAGGAAGATATGAAATACCTTCAATTTCCACAGGAGTTTGGGTGGTGGGGGGAAATAATCAATACACTAATCTCTAATTTCATTGATGGTGAGGGCCACAGCCTGTGCAGGGCAGGTGAGGGTTTGTTGTTGGAAGAATGATTTCCTCTCGAGGCCCAATGCTATCTCAGTCATAGCATATAAAGCTCTCAGTCAATGCAGAGAGGTTGTGTGTGCTTTACCAGGGCTCAGTTTGATCTCCAATGTCCTGAAAGGATAGATTTGCAATAAAAATACGTGAAAACATTCAGAGACATTAAGTTTACAAGATGACTCTGATCCTGTGGATTAGTGCCGAGTCTGCAAGTGTGCTGATGCCTGCCAGGGAGAATAAAGCACTGCACTGTCCTCACACTAAGAGCAATTTAATTTGTATGTCCAGATGTTCATTTCTAGATTTTTATCCATTTTGAAGAGTTATATCTCCATTGGCTTGGAATAAAAACATAATTATGTGTAAGCCATTTACAAGATTCCTGTGGCAAATATTCCCAACCCTGCTGGGTTATTTTAGGGCAGTGAAGCCACAGTTAATACAAGGGAGGAGGATTGTTTGACAGAGCTACCGAAATAAATAAAAGGACTTGCTCAAAATGCACGTCAAAGCTTGTGAAAACGTGAAGGTTACTGAAGCCCAAGAGATCCCTCCATCTCTTGCCAGGCCCCAAACTGTTGGGAAATGTTTCTAGCAGCAAGCTGTCCCACTTTGCATTTCTAAGAGGCTGAATCCCAAGAATAATAATGCACAGAAGATTGCAGCCCTTGGCTTTCCAGCCAGACAGTAATTCAATGAACAATGCAGCCAGCCCATCACAGCATCCTTGCCAAGTTACACAAGTACCACTTGTAGGAAAAGCTTTCTACTAGAAAAAGAGTGAACATGCTTGGCAGAGAGGGAGCTGACAGGAAAGGGCTCACTCCTAATTGGATGCTTAATTACTGCACAGCTCCCAGGATGGCTTGTGATGGTGCTGGAGGGCTGTGCAGGGGGTTACAACAGCCAAGCAGCTCCTGCAGCAACACAGGACAGGGCTGGGGGGGCCAAGCCATGTCCTACCATCAACCTGCTCCTGGGAGGATGTGGCCACCTCCCCTAAATGACAGCAGGGTCAGGGCCAAGGAGTTCCTTGAGGAGCTCCATTTGGTCCATGCATCATGAGAGGTGACAAATGCAACAGGGGCTGAACAAGGACCCCAGTCCTGGATCACAGGGAGTGAAAAACACCCCAAAGAAGCTGAAAATGATAGTCAAAGGACTGAAAGCAAAAGGGCTTTGAATATGCAGGGCACTGATCCAAAGGCTGATAAAAAGCCTCCCAAGGATACAGGACACATCTGAAAAGGAAACAAAGTATTTTCTATTTTAAGTTTCTCCTGCCCCACCAGGTCAAGTCACTAAACAGTTTGGGTTTGGTTTTTTTAACCTGGAGGCCTTTACCCAGCTCAGGCAATGGCAGCTTTCCTAGATTCCTTCCTCATTTTTGGCTACACTAATGCATGTCAGAGCAAAATGCCTCAGTAATTCTGTAACACTGCTTCCTCTGCAGCAGCCCTGTCCTGGAGGTTTTTAGGGCTTTTTTTGGCTCATGGGGCTGCACACAGCTTTCCACCTTGAGATGTAGAGACCTTTGCAGGGCTGCATCCCACCAAAGGTACCAAAGGGTTTCCCTCCTTGCAGGAGTTATCTTAGGTTGGACCTGGTTGGTGGCTGTGTTAGCAGAAACCACAAGAAGAAAGGGATATTTGGGAAAATAAAGTGAGGGAGTTAGGGAACAGTGATGGGGTGTCCAGAAGGGCTCCCAGAACTGCCCAGCACCATGGAGGCAGCAATGCAGAGGGTGATGGACCTTGGGACTGCTTCACTGGCAGGGCAACAGCCTCACCACGAGCTCAGCTCCTAAATCACACCAGGAAGGGCTGAAGCTCCAGAATGGGGACATCTGCTCTGCCACCTCCTCCAAGGAGAAGTTGCTCCCCACCACAGCCTCACCTCCTCCAAGAGAAGGGGAACCACCATGTCCACCCCCATGCCAGGGGGTAGGACAAGGCCATCAGGCTCTTCCCATGGAAATTTCCCCTCTGATCCCAGCTCTCTGCTGAATCTGGGATCAGAAGGGGAAGCACAAAGAGCAAGTGGGCAGGAGGGATCCACTGGCAGCCACAGTGCTGGGAGGAGGTGCCAGGAGGATTCCCACACCTCCTCAAGACTTACAACACAAAGCCACTGCCCACAATGGCCCCGTACAGCCTGGAGGTGGTGCCAGGTTCATGAGCCCCAAACAAAGTGACCCACCTCTGGCTGCCACCATCCTCACCATGCTCCAGTTGCTCTATGAACCAGCAGACTGGTTTGTAACCACTGACAGAGAGCAGCAGCCCTGGAAGAGGCCCATGGTGTCTCTGCTCTGCTGATTCCCAGAGGGCAGCCACCTCCGTGTGGGGATGGAGAAAAATAACTGGGAGGAGGAAAAAAAAAAAAAAACCAAGCAAAAAAAAAAAAAAAAAAAAAAACTGGGGAATGGTGGATGGCTGGAAGCAGGTCCCACACCACACTGCCCTCACACTGGAACACCCAGGGGAAGCCAACAAATGTCTGGGTGAGAGCCAGGGACAGCAGCACAGGGAGCTGTGGTGTTCATGATGCAGCTCCAGCCACACCACCTCCCCTCCCTCTTTGTAAGTAATGATAATACAACAGCTACACCACACATCTACTCCATAACTGCTACAAGGCTGTTAAAGACACCCTGATCCAAGGATATTAAGGCTTCTGAAACCTCTTGGAGCCAGATACCTCCTGCACAGTATGGTTACCTCTTATGGTCCCTTTCCAATGAACTTGAAGACCCAGCTGGGAGGCACCAGGCTCCCCAGAGACAGAGGTAATTCAGTGCCCATGCCAGTCCTCCTGTGGCTCAGGCTGCCAGCACCTCATTTTATACTCATTTGGGTGCTGAAACTAACCCCAGAGATCCTCAGCTAAATACACACAGGCTGGGCTGGGGTTCAACTGAGTCTCCAAACATTGTACATCATTTGCTTCAAGATGATGCCATTATGTTTCCCTGCAGGGTCCAAGTGTGCATATTAATCACCTTTGTCTCTGGTTGCCATTTGGCTAATGACACTTCATGCAAACTGGGCTTCAGGTTGCCTTCAGCTCTTGAGGAAGGTGTTTACTTTGAAAGATAGCTTGAAAATCTGCCAGAAACACCATTTGCTGAAAGACACAGTTGAGGAGAGGAAGGCAGAGCAAAAAAACAAAGGACACTAGCTCCAGCTTTGGAGAGACTGAATGGACTGAAATGCTATGAATACATACATTGCATTTACTTGCTGTTCCACTTGATTTTTTGCTCACTTTGGCTAAGATGAAAAGAAAGATGCCTTGGTAAAGGGGACTGCAGAGGCCTGAGCTGGCTCTGCTGCCCAGGGCTGAATCACCCAACAGGAGCCACTGGAGATCAGGACAGTCCTTGGTCCCTCTGCTCTTTCTCTCTTGAAATTCAGTGCCAGGAGCCAGCTGTGCATGCTACAGCAGGAGAAGCAAAGCACATAACGTGAAGTTTTTGATCTTGCATTCAAAACCAAACCCCCTCAGTGCAGCAGGTGTAACCTTCATCGCTTTGCCGAGCAGTCGGTGTTGTGAGGGACTTGGAAGGTGGAATCTCACTGAGTGAGAAACCACTCAGATGTCAAATTGAGGGTTTTTTTCAGGACAACTATGTTTTTTACATGATAAGGACAATTCCCAAACAAAGGTGTTCTAAAGGAGTTTCTAGGAAACTTAGAAATGTCAGCCCAAAACAGCAAAGTTTCCATTTCTGGGTCAAATCTGCTTTGATCAAAACAACAAATTAACTCTCCTGCTACTGCCAGCACCTGAAACACCAAAAAATAAGCATTCCAAAGTGAGTGCAAGCTCCTTTAGAAATGAAACAAAACCAGACTTGTGCTAACACAGAAATAAAAATAACTTGGGAAACTGCAAAAGGAACCATCTGGAGACTCCCACCACGGCAGCAGAAGAATGCAGAAGGAACTCAAAGGTGCAGAGCCCTTCTCCAAAGCACTCAGAGCAGAGTAGGAACAAACATCAGTGTGTTCTCACATGGCAAAGAAGAACCCCTGCAAGTCACACACCAGCCATTTGTACCTCTCTGCACCACCAAGCCATCCCCTGCAACACAGCAAGAACAGGTAGCACCAAAAATGCTTTTATTTCGCCCAAAAATACCTTAATACAGCACAGCTCCCTTGCTCTCTTCCAGTGCACAGCCCCCTCTCTTCCCTGCACTGGGATGTAAGTGATACAATTAGGCCCAACAGCTGCAGTTTACAGCTGTTCCTCTGGAAAATACAGAAGTCACAATTATTTTTTTTTTTCCCTTTTAGAAGTGGGATTGTGGGATTTTCTTAATAAATATTCAGCATCCTCACCAGAACAAAATGGGAGTGAAAGCAAGACTGCTGGCTTTTGGATCTGCTCCGTGCTTCTATTTTTCTATGTAACCTGCTCTAAAAGTATAATGATCAGCATTAAATCCAAGCTTGAAGGCACAGCACTAAAGCCCAGGACAACATTTACATTTCGGTGAGGATGAAGCATGAAAATTCACTGACAAATCCATTTTTCTTATGCAGAGTTGCAGGCTTCAGAGAATTTGTAAAGACAGAAGAGGCCAGCACTAGGGGATAATAAAACTGTTGGTTACACACTTCTGTTTCTTATAGGTAGCACTCCACCTCCTCTAAAGAAACAAAACAAAAAGGGTCCCCAAAACAGAAAAAAAAATTATATAAATTACTGCAGCGTATTTTCTGTAGAAATGGACCTACTGACACACAAAATAACAGAGTAATTCACTGCAGCTGTAATCATCTCAACTGTTAAATCACTACAGAAAGTGCCCTATTGCACAGCCCTTCCTGATGGATTAGGAACTTCAGTGGATCTTCACCAGCCAGACTCCAGGACAAATGGCTCAATATATGGGTGACAGCACACAAAGAGAAAATTGGAGGCACTCCAGCTCTGGAGAGGACCACAAGGCCCATCCAAGAAATAATAACACTCCTTTGTTGATGTATAGAGAGTATTACAGTTTCCTCCTTCCTTCTGCATCTCTTGTGGGGAAGTGGAATTGAAAACAGGCACCAAGCCCTCTGGAACACTGCACTGGGCTGCACCCCTTTGATGAACTTGCAGGGTGTTAGAAATACAAAAAAGTCTTCACAGCACAGCAGCTCCATGGACCAAATAATGTAGTAGCTCTTCTGCTCCTCTAACTTAAGGATTTAACCCCAGCAAATGCTATGGGAAAGCTGATTCCTGTGTTTCTCAAACATGGCCATTTTGTAGGTGACCCCAGCTGATCTTCCTATGCAATGCTGAAGCTCCTGACTGCATAAAATTTAGGAAACATCACTGAGAGGGTTGTCAGGCACTGGGATGGCCCAGGGCAGTGGTGGAGTCACCATCCCTGGAAGCATTTAAAAGGTGTTTGGACCTGGTCCTTAAGGACGTGGTTTAGTAGTTAGGTTATGGTGTTGGCCAAAGGTTGGACTGGATGAGCTTGGAGGTCTCTTCCAACCTAAACATTCTGGGATTCTGTGATAAATCATTTTAGAAAGCATAGCTGGGCACACAAGGGCCTTATAGTGTACCTGGTGCCACCACAAGTCCCACTTGGACAGCACTGCCCACAGCCTGAAGAGCAAAACCCCTGAGTCCAAGATGTGCCACCTGGAGCCATCAGTGCTCAGGGTGATCCATCTCTTGGTTTATGCACATGAAGTGCAAAAAGATGCTCAGCAAGCCAAAAATCAGACTTTCCACAGATAGATAGGATAGTCCTGAAATAAAGGAAGACCTGGGAGGTTCAAGAGTCACTTCTCAGCTCTGTTACAGACTTACTGGAAGGTCTTACTGAAGCTGCATCCTCATTCCTACCAGGGGATAACCTCACCACATCTGCAGCAAGCACTTGGCCTGTTAGAGACTGTGAGAGCAGAGGGAAGAGACCATCTCTAACAGGAGGTTTATTGACAGTGAGACAACACAAACAGCTCAGTGTGAGCTGGGTCCACACTTTAATGGAGACTGGGCACTCATTAATGGACACATTTGAGAGCTCTGGCCTAGCATCTTCCACCAAATCAAGCAGCAAATCAACAGCAATTAGAGCCATGCTACAGAGACAGGGTTTTAACGTGCTTTCCATTAACATTTATAGCTGTCTACAAAACACAAAGCAGCACAGAAATCCCACTGGTTTTGAAAGAATGAAAGCCATCTTCCCTTTTAGAAATTTCTGATTATTCATTAATGAATACTAACCAAGAGATTGAGTGGAAGGATATCTTACACAAGCCCGAGCCCCACTGGCATCAATGGAAAAACACTGAGTATCATTCCAAGAACTTCAGGTCAGGAGCTACCCAGAACAAAATAACCCCAAGAAAGTCTGGAGAGATTTGGGTTTGTTTTTTTCTTCAAGACATGCATCGAGTGCACAGGAAAGCCATCTTTGTGCAAACCACAATGAACAGGGCCCATGTGTTCAGCCTGAAACACATCACCCGAGGAGCAGCAGCACCACAGACACGAGTCTGGCATGGAAAGCAAACAGAAAGCTGCAGTCAGGAGCCAGCACAGCCCCACATTTCTCCTTCCCTAAAGATCAGGAAGAGGTTCAGTCTGGTTCTTAACCTCATTGGAAACACTTTGCTCTTCCTTACTTCAGATATCCAAACATGCAGCTTCATATTTAGAAGATCCTCTTACAGGATAAGGAAGGAAGACTGCCTGCAAATGAATTTACACTGAAGAGCTGTTTATAAATAATTTCACGTGGGGATATTGCTCAATGCTGAGGAAAAAAAAAAAAAAAGCCTTTTTTTTGTTTCCTTTAACCTATCTTGGAGGTGAGAGACCAAACTCTCCCTTTGGTGACTGCAGAACTACTCCTTAAACCAAACCCAACACCACACGTTGGTCTTGAGCCACACTGGAGCACAGACCAGTGCAGGTTGGAGTCCCTGGCACAATCTGCTCCAGTTTAAATCACTGCTGCTTTTAGCCTGTTAGAAATAATCCCCCAACAGAGCTGACTTCACCCTTCAGTCACCTCAGCATCAGCCCACAGCAGCTGTGCTGATCTCAGCAGTTGTTCCACATTTCAGATCATGACCCTGAGAGGGTTTGTGCCAGCGAGTGGGGGGTGCAGCCCCATCAGTCCCCCCTCCACAAGCCAAAAAGAGCCCTAAAAACCTCCAGGACAGCCCAGGGAGCAGAGCTGGAGGAAATGCTGCTGCTGCTTCTGCCACCCAGGTATTTTTTTGCAGCTCGCTTAATCCCTATTGAAGTAAGATCACAGTTAAGGCTGTTGAAATGAGGACATCTTAAAGACAGAAAGCACTTCTTCAGCCCATCTTAGTACCTTAATCAGTGTGGCTGAGATGAGGAGACTCCATTTAAGAGTTACAGCCTTACAACAAAATGTCTGCTCCACTCTGGAGGTGCAGCAAAAGATGCCCCAATCCCTCCTGGCAGAAAGTCCTATTACACTTCATGAATTTTTGAAGCTGCCTCCTGAATTACTGCACTAAAATAACTTTATAATAGAGTCCTCGTTTACAAACGCTCCCTGGAAATGTTGCTAGGATTTAAAATATAAACAGAAAAATAAGCAAATGAATATTTAAAACTCCCTTTTGGAAACAGCCTGGAGAAGGAAGCTGGTGTTCCCAGAGGCATTCAGCACAGCAAGAGCAGTGTGTGGTGGGAGCAGGGAGCTCCAAAGATGCTCCCAGTAGGAAGCTCATGGAGATCAAACTTCACAGACACGTGAACACATGCATGGTGGTGCCTTAACAGACATATCCCATCCTCATCCCTGTGGATAGTGCTTGCCTCCCTCTGCTAAGGGCCTGGAGATGTACTGGGTAAGGGCTACAACACCTCAGCCCTAGAGACCATTAATAGAAATTCTTCTGAGCAGTTTAAGCAATTCACTGATTAGGGACTACCCTCCCTAGTCACCCAACCTTCAGTTAGACCCTTAGAAACCAGCATAAAATCATCTCAGTCTGTCCTGCTGTGGTAGCAGATAAAGCACAAGCCCACAAAGTTCCCTGCTCGTCCCACCTTTCAGATCAGATCTCACTTACTACATCCTGCAAGGGATGAAATATTTGACCAGCTTCTCAAAAATACCTCTTGCTCAGGACAACCAGGCAATGTTCATGAGCAGTTTTCCTGCCTGGCTGGTTCACAACACAATCAGCCTGAATTGCTGCAATGAAGCCATAGGTATTTTAGTCTGTGAGGCACTCTGAGATCCTCAGGGATGAAAGGAGCTATATAAATGTAAATCATTCTCATTAATGTAAATTGTGAGACAATGTGATGTTTACAGTGAACAGTCCCAGGGCTGAGCTTCAGAGGGTGTATGTTTATGTATAATTTCATCAACCAAGAGCAGTCATCCCTGCCCAGTTGCTGGACACCAGAAAGACATCTTCCATGGAGGAACCAGTTAGGCTACGAGGGCAGTGCTGTGCCCACAGAACATTTGCCCCCCTTGTGTCCTATTGAAAGACATCTCAAAAACCCTGAAGTCCTCCTCTTGCACAGTTGTCTGTAGCAGATCTGGGATTCCTCTGTAACAGCACAATGTGAATTAATATTTTTAAGACCAATTCTTAAAACCAGGCTCACCCCAGTTCAAGCAACACGGTTGCTGAAGAGGCATTCAGGGGAATTCACATTCAGAGATTTAAATGTGCAGTTACAACCCAATTCATGATTCACACTCCAGTTCAGATCCAACCCAGTACCCATTAGTCCTACCAGGAACCATTTTACTGGTTTGGGGGAAATTTTGAACCAGGGACTTCTCTGCATCCTTTTCCCAGTGCTTCCATGTTAAGAGAGAGCTCCTGGCACCACTTGTCAATGTTCTGCCCATTCAAAGAGAAAACACCATTTCTGCCAGTGGCACCTATGGACCAAAAACAAGCCTCAACAATTAGAAGAGCCAACTTAAGACTCAACTTAATGGTGTTCACTGGACACAGAAAATACAACTTGAACATTCAGCTGAAGCTGTACTCAGGGCAGAAAGTGTGAAAATCTGCAAGCCAGAAAGTGGAGGATCAGGGCTGCCCCACACACCATCACTCTGCCATGCCACCTGCAGAGCTGGATTTTCCTCAGCTGTTGGCTAATCCCAGGCTGGATTCTGTGCCATGAACTACGATGGGACAAGCTCTAAGGATGGCCCCAGATCTCTGCTCACCCTGGCAGAGTCTGCAGGAGCACACACGCACCCATGTGCTGGGGTGCACACAAAACCACACAACCACAATGCCTGCACAGACCGAAAGGCACCAGCTCCAGTTTGATCCCAAACTCTGAAGCAAGTGCAACTTGTCAAATTTAAATACCAGCCTTTTTTTTTTTTAATTATTTTTCCTTTTGTCCCCTGTGCTTTTGTTTCAGTATTTAGAACTCCAACTAACAAAGCAAGAGACACAATGCCACCTCCTCAGGAAACAAGCACCCAGCTCCCTCCATCTGCTTCCTTCCCCAAGCCCCCTTGCATTCTGCAAAGCAGATTGTGCTCTGAAATATTAATACTTCACTCTTCTATCATTACTCCTGATCTTGAGTCTCAAAAGCTCGTTCCCAGCTTCTCCCCCTCTTACATTTTTTTTTTCCCAGGGATCACAGCACTCAACGGGTTATGTTACTGCACACTGTACCACGTCTGAGTGGAGCTTTCATAAAAAGGTGGAAGCAGTCCAGAAGCAGCTTCTAGGGAGCCTTCCATCTGCAGTGGCATTTTATTTAGACAGCAGAGGGGTAATTTGATCCCTATGTTGCTGATTGGCTTTGGGGGTTGAATCTTCAGTTCTGTAGGAGGAGTTCACCTAAACCACCATAACTAACCCAATCCCGAAACTCCCATCGGGGTGATCAGCGCCGGGGGGGAAGGTGGGGGAACAATGATTGTTCAGTTTAAGGGTGACTCTGAGTTGCCTTTAGCTCACACTCTGCCTTCCTTCCCTCTATATTTCTTTGCATTTGACTTTGTTCTATTTAATCTGGATTTCTGCTCCATCTGGCTCCCGAGTAACGATGCCAATTTATTTCGTGTGCTTGCTGAAGAAGCTTTTCTTTCGCGTGGGGGAGCGGTTACAGCACCCTTCCAACAAGTCTATTTCAGTCCAGCTCTGAACCTCCTTTCCCCAAATGTTCTAGCGACTACATCTGTGAGCAGGAATTCCTGTAATTGTAGATAATTTAGATAACAGAAAAAAAAGGCATCCCATTGGAAATACCCTGAACTAGAGTCTCACCTCAGAGAAATCAACTTCGGCATCGATGGTGCTACGCTGAGGTGTGCAAGCTGATGTACAGCTCTTCTCCAAGACTCTGGACTCAAAGAAAAAAGGATGTTTCTTCTCCTGAGCCCCTCCCTAGACCTGTCTGATGGCTACCCAAGCCAAAATTCAGAGTTTGTAAAGGCCAAAATGCAAAAGGAACTGAAAGAATGACTTCTCGGTGTCATTTCCCTGTTTCTTTGGATCTGGACCTAAATTAGCAACAGATTTTCTCTCCTTCCACCAAAAGAACATGTTGGCTACCAAATCCTTGATCAAAGTTCTCATCAACCCTTCATGCTTTATCTATCAAATGCTCAGTGGTTCAGCTGGGCAGGAGAGGTGCTATCTAAAGGGTAACCCCTACATGAAAATAAATTTTTTCCTCCTTACACATTTAAAGAAAGAAGAAGCAACTACCAAGTCTAGGGGGAAGAGCTCCAGACAGCCCCCTGTTCATGCCAGAGAAACCTGGAGGCAGAGGACCTCAGTGCTTAGAGAGATGATGGGCACCTGCTACGCATCAAGGCATGCCACAGCCTGGCCAGGCTCCACATAAATATCTGCTCAAAACCCAGAGGAGTGACCCCAGCTCATCTGCCTGGGATCCAGACAGGAGCTGGGGGAACAGTGGCAGTGAAGTTGCAGTGGCCCAGCTGGATCCAGCTGTGGAACAAGAGCCTGAGATCCCCAGGGAAATGACACCCATGGGAGATCATCTGCCATCCCTCCTATTAACTGGCCCAGACCCCACTTCTGGATTGCAGCAGGGATACAGTTACAGATGTTTATGGGGTTTTTCAGCACCATAAGTCACCTTGCAAGTGTCTGGCATTGGGCAGGATAATTTAGCAGGCTTTCCCAACAGCTCCCTGGTTCTTCACCATGAGGTGCAATGGCCCGAGTCTCACACTGCTATATTTTTTCCTATTCACCTAAGGTCAGAGAGGACCATTTAACCTTATTATTTCAGAAGGCTCAAACCTCTGACAACTATAAACAGGCGAGGAAAAAGGAGTGCTAAATTTCTGTAATACATTAGTCCTTATTTCCCAGCTTCTGAATCCAAACCAGAAGGTGAAGGATGGCTCTGAGACCAACTCTCTTACCTAGGGCCTGGCTTGAGTGGGACCTGTGGAGCTAATGGCATCAAGTGATGAATATCAAAGGCTGCTTTGTGCTCTGGGTTTGCCCCTACCATGCTTCTAGATTTGACAAACAAGTCAAGACAGATCTGAGATAATGGGGGAGAGGGGGGCAAGTGTGTAAATACATTAATATTAGAGGAGTGGACATCAGATTAGCTGCTGCTGGCACAGTCTCAGTGACATTGTCCTAAGGGTCCAGCATCTCCTGCTAACAAGTTTTTACAGCTCTTGCTGCTGGACTCCCATTCCATCTCACTGCAGACCATATGTCCCACAACAAACACTTTCTGCTCCAGCCTTTTCAGAGTCTTCCTCACACTGAGTAATTCCCAGCCACTGCCAACCCTGGCACTGAAATGAAAATACTTGCCAAGCAGTGCCCTGCCCCTCTTGAGCCTCCTCCTGCTTGTTAGCAACCAGCATCCCCTCCCAGGAAAGAAAGGGCTGCACAGCCCCTCACACACTGAAGAACACAATGCAGAAATATCCAAACCAGCTGGGGACACGTGGATGCAGACCAAGCTATGTCCAGCTTGTACAAAGGCAAACAGAAAGGAAAAACATCTCTCCACCTGATCAACGTGATGAGGAATTTGTAAGATAGTTGATAATGACTCCAAACCTCCAGTCACACCACAGGATTTGAGGAAGCACTCAGGCAGAGTAGCCCTCTCTGTACCACCACTGCTTGGGCACAACAGCAGGAGTTTCCTTTGGACTAAAGAGACAGGCAGAACAAATCCCTTCTTCAATGCAACCCTGCAACCCATTTCAATATCTAGTGCTGGAAGATGAAGCTTCCGTCAAGCCAACCAGGGCTGAATTATTGTTTATTGTACCTGAAAATTAATTTCATACCTTTTGAGGCATCACCAGATGCCTTGAACAATCACTGCCTGTGCACACAAACCTGCAAGTTTAGTGGCCAATTTTCTTGAGGCATGCAGTAAAGTGCACCCACGTATTTGAGATCAGAATTCAACCCGTGGTGTTCCAACATTATGGTACATAACTCAACTGAAATGTCAGCCCTGCGACTGTTAAAGCATAATATTTACTATACACCACCACAAATTTACACAGTGCAACACTGCAACCCTTTGTAGGCATACAACAGTCTGGAAAGCCAGAAGCATTAATTCTGCACCCACTGAATGAGGAGCTGGTGTGAACTCTTTTCCACTGTATCACCCAAGGAAGATGTACCGTGGTACATCTGTTACTCACCAAACCCAGCAGCATCTGAATTCAGATTTATCACGAGGGCATCCTGATCAGGTGGCTATAGCTGACCCAGAAACAGTGTCTACTAAAGGACATGGTGTGAACTTTGCCAAAATGTCCCATATTTAATCCTCAGGAACAGACCTGACAGTCTCTGCTGGTTACAGTACCAGTAGCCAGGAGGTCACAGTGACTTTGCTGGGACACAAAGGGCTGGGGAAAAGAAGAGGTCCAAGACATTCACAAATCTGCATGGTAAACTTCCTGACTCCCCACTGTTCCTTCTGGGCAAACACGTCTAAAAGCAGGTGCAAAAACTAAGTCTTTAAAAATAAAGATCACCTTCCACATCAAAAACTACCAAGGCTCATAGACCACAAATTTACCATGTTCCCTTTTTAAAGTATATTTACTTTAAACACTAAGAGTGTTTACTCAGGACTGCTGCTTCTCTGCACCTCCATCTGCATTTGAGGCCTGGGACATGAGAAACATCAGTGCTGAGGAAAGATGCTTGAGACACCAGACCTGCTGCTTTTTGCCAAAATCTCCTACAAAGCCATCGAGTCAAAGCACTGAAAGTCTTAGGAGAAAACCATCACCTCCTGCCACAAGTGTGCCTCAAAACTTCTCCTCAAAGCACTGTGGCACTGCCAAGAGGAGGCTGAGCTTCCCCCAGGATGAGGACTTCTAGTCCAGCTGACCACCAGGAATGAAACCACTGCCTGGCTTGCTCAGGCTGACCTATGACCATTTGGTGGCAATGATTTTTGGTCACTCAAACCCACATAGTGAGAATGTACATAAATAACACTTGCTCAAATGTGTATTTATTATATAGAGCAGAGTAACAGCTCTGTTACACCTTTACATTCTATCAGCCGAATAATATGAGTTTTTAAAACCATTTAGTACTTTAAGAGGCATTTTAACAGCTTCCATAACTCAACTGCATCTTTGCCATAAATTATTTGACAGTTGACTACCCTATTATACAATCTAATGCCCTTTAGCATTTTAGAAAGAAGGAAGCAACCTTCCAAAGGTTGTTTAGGAAGGGGAATAACCTTGCTAGGTGCTCGATCTCTTTTGCTTTTTTTTAAGTAGTAGTGAATTACAGAGAACCCAGCTACCTAGGGTCAGAGCAGAGGGCTGAGGTTTTGTAACAGGAGAAAAAAGAGCAAGGCAGAAGTCAGTTAAAATCTATGTGTAACCTGCTTTGGTTAAGCACCAAGCCCAGTCCCAGAAGGAGCTGGTCCGACATCACATAGGACAGTCCTCCTGCCAAAAAACCCAGCTCAGGCCCAGGTGACATCCAGCTGATCATCTTGCACTAAATAAAAGGAACCATCAAGTCCTGTGGACCCAAACAACCTCACACCCATAAGACCATTTCACCAAGGACAGCTGAACCTGCCCGTGCAGCTGTATGAAACCTGTCCCCACTGCCTGCCAGACATTTGGCTTCACTTGAGAAGAGCTGGAAGGAGCAGGAACTCATGAACCATCTCTGGCAAACAGGGATCATCACCTCCTAGCACAGCAAGGACCCAGCTGGGCAGAGGAGAGGAGCTGAAAGACAGGAAAGGCAGAAGAACAGCCAGCAGGATGTCTGAAAAGGAGGTGGAGGTCGAGGGGAGAGCAGAGAAGAAAGGGGAAGACGGGCTACAGCTCAAAATGGATAAATGAGGTGTCACAGCCTCTCAGAGGAGGAATGCAGGAAGGAGGGACTGCAAGAGCACTTCCAACAGGAGAGATACACACCCAGAAGGGAAGCAGAAGAGGTGAGAAAGAAGATCCACTGCTGAGCAGGGGTGTCCATGCAGGTTTGCACATGCAAGCATGGAATCACTTTGAGGCACGCGAGCCTTCATTTCACCCTCTCCTCTCTCTGGAGTGAGGGGTTGGATCCTGACAGTCCCCATCATGTCTCCTGCTCCTGGAAAGCCCTGTTCTCACATTTTCCCATGTATTTCAAACTCACTGGCAGAAGCAGGAGAGGCAATTAAGTGTAGATGCAGGTAGAAAGGGGCTCCCAGGGGAAACAGTTTAAGAAATGCTGCCTCTAATGGGAAATTTCACTGTATTTCATTCTGGGTTTATGATCTCCTCTGATGAGCTCTTCATCCAGATGAATGCTTTTGATCACTTAGCATAAGTTTTTCTTGGCTGTAAAAGATGGCAAGCTGGGGAGACTAAATGAGAGCAAAGAAAAGCCAAGGCAGTTGGATCCCAGTCGTGTGGAGTCTGGACGAGCTCCGTGAAAAACAAGGACAAAGCCAGAGACAACCCTGAGGGACTTCCATCACGTGGGGCCCTGCCCAGAGAACCACAATGACATAGTGGGTACCCAACACTGGCCAAATTCCCTAAATATGTGCTCGATGAAGTTCCTGCAAACTCTGAGTGAAGATTTATTCCTTCCCTGTCCAAAGCACGGAAAGCCTCAGAGATGAAGATCTCAGCTGGCTCGTTCGCTTGTGGATTGTACCCACAAAAAAATTCCCCCAGCTCTTCATAACTGCACAGAGTTGAATTCAAGAGGGGATGGGACTTCCCAATGGGTCTGCTGCTACAAGCCTGGACAAGAAAGCAGGCATGAGCCTGGAAGCATGGTGGGGATGAAGACACTGTGTCCCTGTGCCAGGCAGGGTGGTGCTGGTCAGGCCGTGTCCCCAGTGCTGTCCTCAGGGCACAGCTCGTGTTTCCCATCCACCAAAATGATCCCCAGGTGTAACCTCCAGCCAGCTCCATACTTGCTTACTAATAAACACCCCTAAGGCCTCTGACAAATCCTCCCTGCTGTTTCTCACAGCAAAGCTTCCCTCTAGGCAAATTCTGGCCCAATTTCTCCCCTGCGCTTCTGAGTAAAGCGTGGGCAGGACAGTGGCTGGAGAGCTTTCCTTAGCTTGACCCTAAATCCCACTAACACCAGATCATCACATCCTGGTCAATCACGGAGGAATAAACAAAGAAAAACAGGCAAGAGAACCTGCTGTGAGACAACAGCAAATCTTACCCAGCAGGCTTTCTGAGGCAAGGGGAGCAGGTGAAATAGTGAAGGGTGGAAGAAGTAAATTATCAGAGTTAAGACATTTCAAATGACTGTTCCCTGCTGCGTTCAGCAGTTTTTCTTGATAGAGTCACTAATCACTGTAGTTTACTGAATGACCTTGTTGTGGCCATCTCATCTTCAGGGGACAATCAGGCTGCAACAATCCCTGGAGCAGGGAGATGCCTTTTCGGCTGTGCTAACTCTCAGCCATCAAAGTCTGACTGCAGCCTGTCACGACAGGGCAGAGGAACTGCACATTTCAGGGTAAAATGTCTCTGCAGAGGTGTTCATCATGTCTAACACACACAGCAAGCTTTGTAATCAGGATAGAGATTAAGGGATTGGGGCAGAAATTATCCTGTATATACATTTAATAAAAAACTGGCTGGCTGCCACAAGCTGGAAAAAAAAAAATGCTACAGAAACATTAAATATTTACTTCTTCTGTTTGTTAATATCTTTCATTAGTTACTCAGCTGTAACAGTCATTAAAATGCTGAAAGGGAACTTCATGTAAATTCATCACTAGCCTGGGAATACTCCTGCATTTGTGAGCAGGCTGCACACTGCAGCAGAGCTCGGAGACTCAATTTCCCCACAGGCAAGGCCAAACGTCTGGTTCACTCACAATTTACAAATGATTATTTTTCTAATTAATCATTCATCAAAAAAACACAAACAGCAACAGGGCCTGAAAGGCAACGCTGGTGTAAACAGAAGGCAGAGTCCATCCATCACCACCTCACCCTGCAGCCGCTTGCTGGGGGAGACCCTCAAATGCTGCAGCTCAAGTGAACTGCAGGGGAGAGAGCTGGGGAATACCCTTTCTGTTCTCTACAGCTACCATAAGGAAATAGATGACTCGTTTCTGTTGTGCCAGACCCCGTCTGTGTAAACTGGAGTCGCAACAGATCCATCAAACATATTGGGAGCCAAACACGAGGCTGCTGCTGAGCAGGCTGGGAGGGATGAGGGGCTGAAGAAAAGAGGGTGAACTCAGAGCTGCAGGAGGAGAGAGAACTAAAACACGGGGGCTGGAAATGACACACAAAAACAACCTGAAGGAAAAAGGCCATAGAGACCCAGAACAATGAAGAGAGACTTCCTAAATAACTTCCTTGGCTCTCTGTAGTGACTTGGCTGTAACTACTCCACTGCTGCTGCAGCCTGGGGCCACCTGGGACCAGGGGAGGTTGGTCCTCTCATCTCTTGAGCTCCCAGACCCCTGAAACATGACTGCTAGTGCCAGCACACTGACCTCTCTTTTTGCCTTAGCTTGGGTTAAGGAATTCTGCAACCACAAGCAAATCCCATGGCTCCAACACATCTGGCTAGCATCTCTCCCCAGCTCACTTCAGGGTTTGACTGCAGCCCCTCTGTGCTACGTGCTTGCCACCCGGCTGGCAGGAGATGCCATATCCACACACATGGAGTCTAAAGTAAACTGCAAATGCACACGATTTTCACCCTTTCAACACTGACTCTCTGTTCTCATCACTATTAATCCAGGTTAGATATTTCCTGCACTCCAAGGACAGATGTTTGAAAGGTCTAACCATTTATCAGACGCCAGCCCTCTCCTTGCTTTGGCCTTGCTGGATCAGGCTGCTGGCCAATCTCTTGCCAAGCCAGCAGGTCTTCAAAAGGTGGTATGAACTGGTAGAGGCAGGTGGCAGCATGATATTTCAGCCTTGTTATAGTCTCCTGTTGGATTTCATTTGATTTCATAGAGCTGGGCTTGAAGCGTATAATCAGATTTCAAAGGGGCTGGAGGATTGCTGGCAATCTGCTTCATTCTTGACCACAGAGATTGTGAGATCTGTCCCTGCTGCTCCAAAAAAAAAGGAGAACTTTTCCTTCTTTCAGCACTTAATTAAACAAATACAAAAGCTACAACACAATGACCAGGATTTTTGCAGGACTGGCTTTTACCAACCTCCAAATGTTGCTCAGGGGTGAGAAGCCAGAGCTAGCCTGAAACAGGGAACAACTACTAGAGAGCAAAAATACCCCACACAGTCCTAAGATACACAGCACCCCAGTGTCCTAATGTGCCCAGTGAAACAGTAATCTCTCCTGTGAAGAAAGAGAAAGGGTTTTGAGGACAGAAGTAAGATGAACAAGGCAGCTTTCAAAAGTTACAGAGTCTGCAGACATTCCCTGCGAGGTGTAGAGGATCTGTCCTGAAGAGCAAACCAGATTCAATCAAAGCAGGTTCTCACACTGGATGGCCAAACCTTGGATTGTTGTTCTTAAACTGATTTCAGCACACTTGAGATACTTGCCTCATCTTGCTGGACACACCAGACATGCCAGCAGTGGGAAGGAGGGATGGTCACCAACCCAGCAGGCAGCATCATGGCCAGCACTTGAGAAGCCTAAGATCAAAACCATGACACCTGGCAAGGTTTTGAGCAAGCCACTGATTCCTTCACCTTTCAGCTCCTTGTCTACACTACAGGGGACATTACAACATGATGCAGACTGTGGGACAGGCAGGTCTCCTAGAAATGAAACCCCACATAAGCCTCTCAGAGGCAGGAAGGGATTTCCTGAGGAGACAGGACAGGAAATTCGGACCCTACCAACACGCAGGTCACGATCTCCTGAGACAGGATTTTAATTAATACCTTGAACTTAGCAAAGAAGCAGCAGGGACAGTGACTGAAGGGAACACTGAGCAGTGGCAGACACCCCAGGTTGTTCCCATGGCACCTGTGCAGGACCTGAGTCCCTGCAGCAGCAGTCCCAGCCTGCTTGCAAATCACTGCTGCGATGGGTGAAGCTGCAAGAAATGGAGAGTTTGCCTCCCAGAAGCAGGTATGTGTGCAGTTGGGAGGAACAGCCAAAAAGAACTTTCCTATGGCCCAATAAGAATCAAACTGGGCCTTCAGATTTGCCATTGGAGGAGAGAACCACTACCTACAGCATTTCTATCCACTGCTGGGCAAGGCAAAGAAGAAATTCAATCCCATTGCCTGCATTTTACCATGGAGGTCCCATAACAGCACATCAGCAGTAACTGAGGGAGGAAATCCATATTAACAGAAGCCACTGATAAGAAATAAGGTGGGGCTCCAATTTTTTCCTGGTGGTTGGCCTTTTCTTTCCAGGACTCCCATTAGTGTTTCTGTAAAGCAACCACTGCACCAGCTGTAACTCCATATGTTTACAGGAGGTAGAACAGAACCCAGAATGAAGTGGTGCCCAACTACAGGTTTGGGGCACTTTGACCATTTGCTTATGAGGTAGAAATCTCAGAGGAAGCTATGACACAAATGACATGGTTTTGAGTATTTTTTCAAAGTGAGAGTAAAAGATTGCTGCTCTGAGGTATTTCCTGCCATTATTTCCTTGTGTTTATATTCTTTCCAATGTATCCTATTATAGCAAATCTGTTTGGAAGGGCTCCACTCTTGAAGATGATGCATCTTCCAAGAATGCCTTCTGCCCAAGTAATAATCCTAAAGAAATCAGCTGTACTGCTCATGGACTTTGGGATAATCAGCAGCCCAAGAAAGCAAATAGGCAAACCCAGAGCACCTAGCACACTGCAGAGAGAGCTATAAATGTCCTATTATTTCATTTTCTGAAGCAAACACTTTTTTCTAACCAATTTAGCAAGACCTACATTTACAGAAGAGGTACCCCAATTCAAATTTAATGCACAAGGACAGAGCTGAAACCCATGATGAGTTTTCTGTGAACATCTCCAGAGTTCACTGCAGTTCTTCAAAGATAAAGCTAACCCACTCCCTGAAGGAGGACATTAGTAATAACTCATCCTCTTTATTTTTAGCCTAGCTCTTCCCTCAAAGCCCAGCAAGATATGTGGAGTTTTGCAGCGTGCAAAGAATCCCTGTTCATGATTAACATCTATGTGAATAATAAAGCTTTAATCTGGTTTGAGTCTGTTACCTACTGCTTCAGCAAGTTTAAAATCAGATGGGAGAGAGAGTAGCAAGGGTATCCAGCCAGCTTTTCTATAACTCAAAGCAGTACTATAAGGCTTGATTAATTGAGATCACCAGATGAAAAACCTCATCACACATATAAACTCTAAAAGGTAGAAACATCTGGGGATGCTCAGACATTATTGAGATGGGATGCTGCATGGGAACCTCAGATAAACTTCAGAGGAAAACTGAGACCCATCTGCATGTTGAAGGAGGACTTAAGTTCCTCCTGCTCCAGTCCCAGCCTCAGCTGGATGCTGGGTCTGAAAAACAGGAACATAAGCCAAGCTCAATGTTTTCATCATGGACACCAAACTTCTACCTTCTCAGGCAAGCCTTCCATTAAGCCCAACATGGATTGAGTTGCTGTGTTTAAAACAGTCCCAGTGTGAAGGCAGCTCAGACAGCAAACCAGCCTCCCAGACTGGTGCACATTGGAGAGGGGCTGGTCTGAAGTCACTCTGTGAGCAAAGGACAAACCTGACATCACAAAGAAAGTAAAAACCCACTGCCCTGGTTTCTGCTCTGCAGCAGAAATAGAGCAAGAGAAACATCCAACTACCTAAAAATGCTTTGAAAGGGCAGCTTGGTATTTGCCAGGCCCCCTTGGACATAAGGAACCCAGAGAAGGTGCCTGGCTGCACCAGCTTTTCAGAGGGGAACATTTTAGAGACCATCCCAAGCCCCTTAACAGTGAGTGAGCTGAGCTCAGATCCTGCTCAGACATCTCCTGCCCCTCTGCTCAGGCACAGATCCTTCAAGTGAACCAATCTCCACTGGAGCAGTGGACAGATGGCAGAACTCATTCCCACCTCTCTCCTCACATCAGGTCACCCAAGCTGGTTTCTAGTCTTACTTCTTAGCTGTCACATCATCTCCTCCTCTTTGCCCACACCCTCCAGTGCTTAAGGACAGGTGGTTGCTTTCTATTAAACTATTCTGATTCATTTCTATAAGCTCTACACAGTGCCTCAACACCCTGGGAGGCAACCAGAGCTTCTTCAGCTCTCACACCCTCCTAACAACACAGAAATGCCATAACAATGAAGTCATCACCCCCAAGAGATGCACAACCATGCAGGGAAGATGGGATCCTGATCCCAAGCTGCCCAACACCCCTTAACCCAGGCACCTGATTGAGACAGACCTTTCCAGCCACTGGGATGGGTGATGTACATCTATCCACTCTCCAGTTTGCAATGTAAATGTGATGTTGGGGTTTTTTTTTCCCCCAAGCATATATTTTGGCATAATACATTTTAATGGCAAAAAGCTGCTTTGTTAAATAGGGGGGTGTGTATATGATCACTGTGCTTCAAACAGATCCAGGAATGGAATTTAATACATTTATAAAATTAAGAACAGATGCTGTGGACTGTTGAAGCTAGCAGAGAAAATATTAAGAGGAACACTCCAAGAAAGGTGACATGAAAAATAAGCTGAATGTTGTGGGAAAATGGAAATGACTGCAGGACTTCAGGGTTACATGGGTCCATGCCACAAATCCCTTAGGAAAGAGCTGCCAGCTTGGGCACAAAGACATCTCTTCTGCATGAGCTAGAGAGAGAAAAGTAATAGGTAACACAAGCTGGAGATAGAGCACATTTGTCTTCTAGCATGAGAGAAATGCAGTTCACCTTAAAATATAAATCACAT
This sequence comes from Florisuga fusca, assembly GCA_038090715.1. NCBI lineage: Eukaryota > Metazoa > Chordata > Aves > Apodiformes > Trochilidae > Florisuga > Florisuga fusca. Next base: position 2,644,944 of record JAAWXA010000046.1, on the reverse strand, counting down.
TGCATGCAAACAGAAATCCTTTGCTTTTCTACTAAGTTTACTTCAAAATATTAAAGACAGAAAAAACTTAAAGGTCAAGTTACACTTCACAGCTTCTTCTCTCTCTCATAATTTTCTTTTCCACAGGTCCCTTGGCTTGGACAGTCATGTTTCCTGGGAAGCTGATGAAGAGGCTGTCTGCCAGAAGGCTCCTGGGGCTCCCTGCAGGGCAGAACTCAGCTGCAAAACTCCCCCCAGGGCCATTTATTTGTTTGGTGTTGAGTATTTCCATTCCAGTTTTCAAAAGGGATGGAAACTTCTCCTGCAGGCCTTCAGTGCTCTGGTTGATATCACAATATTTATATAAATGGCTGAACGCAAGTCAGCATCCTGTTGGAAATGAACTGGTTTGGAATGAATGTCTCCATCTCTTTCCCACACTGACTTACAGGACACCTCACTGGTGAGGAATGGCACCACATTTCCTTAAGGAAAGGTCCTATTCAGAGTGTCAGGAGTGGTTTCAGCCTCTCTCTTTAGCCCCATGCAGCTCTGCCTGATGTTAATGGCATTATCACCCCCATTTTGCAGGGCACTATCCTGAGGCAAGGAGTACGTGCAGCACCTTTTGCCTCCGGTCGCAGAAATAAACACAAGAACTGGAATTCAGAGTCTGTGCTTGGATCCTGCCTCACTCTTCTGGTGCACAGCAGAGCCCACATTGTGCCTGCAGACCACACATTTGCTTTGCAAAGCCCAGAGCCACGTCTGTAACTGCCTGAGTGTACAAGGAGGTGCACAAGTAGCACCTGGGGGAAATTCAGCGTTCTGCCTGCGAGTCAAAAGCCACCTCCAATTGCTAAAACTTCCATAAAAACATAAATTGCTTCAATTCATAAGTTGCTTCAGTTCATAAGGAGCTTAATATCTGGTACCATGCACTGCAAGCATGCAGCTCTGCCTAAAGACTCTTGTACTGTCTCCAGTGATTATTCAAGGGACAAGGAAAAGAAAGCACAGCCCCTGCCAGTAAGAGAAAAAACAAGTGTGGTGAAAACAATGTATTAAATCCTTTTCACAGCCAAGAGGCCAAGGAAAATACTATATATTTATAAAGGAAATGAAAACCTGTCAGGAACAAAACGAACTGAATAACTGAGCCTGGGCTGAATAGAGACAAGAACTAAAGAACCAAAACTGCTGCCGGGGTGGAAAATAAAGCATGCTCTGCATCCCTGAACAGAGGGATCTGACCAACAAACCCAGCTGGGTAGAAGACAGACAGGAGTCCCTATCCACTCCCTTCTTCTGCTGATCTGCACCCAGGAAACCAAACCCCAAGTGAGGTCAGCAAATCCACTGTTCATAGGAGGTGTAATATCCAACCTCCTGAAGCATCTTCTGTGCACTCCCAGGACAGGGACACCCAGGGAACAGGAATCCTCCTGCTCCTCAGGAGGGATGCATGGGCATTTTGGTGGTCAGGACACTGCAGTCTGCTGCTCCCAGCCCAAATTTTACCTGGTAGCACAGAGCTATGAACACAGCAGGGTCTGGTTGCCACATGCTGGGTTTCTAGCCCCATCCTTCTGCTAAGCCCACCAGGTGTCTGTGGCTGTAGCTGCCTTTGAGAAGGAGGAGGCTGTGAAGGAAACCATCAGCTCCCAGCCCACCAGAGAAGAGACAGCCTTTGGGATAAAACAGTAGGAAACTTCTGGTTTGCCACAGAAAATGAGCACAAAGGCCAAAAGATCAATTGTAGGGACTGGTTTAGGGCCTAATGCTGCAACTGGAAGAGCTGGCCTGTCCTGCTTCTAGGTTCTTAAAGTTAGAAGAGTACTGAAAAATCACAAGGGAGCTTAACTACTTGTGAAAAGTCAAAAAAGCCCACAAGAACTGTAAACCCAAGTACTGCTATCTTGATAGAGACAACGTTTTTTAGTGTACAGAACTGGTATTAAATAATTTAGCTTTGTTTCTAATTGCAGGAAGTTTGTGTGATTTCAAAAATACACAACGTATTTCATTATTCAGATACTTAATTACTATTACCATATTGATTGCAGGAAACAGGATTAACCACATATCATATTTTGTCAGAGGATAACGTCAACAACCTTGAAGTGATGGCTACCTATGAATTAGCTGTCTGCACTGCTTTAAAAAACCATGGCTATCAGAAAGGAAAATTCTCAATACACTGGAATTCTCATCATCCAGTTCCTACAGAAAGGTTTGCTGAACAGGAGCTCTCTGCCTGAACACATTTCCCAAAGGAAGGCTGAGTGCAGCAAGACCTCTGCCACTACCAAGACCTCCTCCTCCTCCCAAAATTTGCTCTGCTGGACACGGCTGCCAGGGGAGATTGTGAAGTCACAGAAGGCACAACTCCAACATTTAATGTCAAACTCAGCCAGGGCTCTGCCCTTGCTCCCTGTTTCAGTACCCACACACAAAGGTCAGGCATGGGAGATGCCCGTGGCCAGTGTGAGGAGACAGCATCAGGAATTTTGCGGGGAATGAAGCTTTCCAGAGCAGCTGGTTTCATACCCCTTCATGACAATGCTCCTCTACAGCCAGGAAGTCTATGCTGAACTCCCACAGGATACCATGAAGTACACCCTGGATTACAGAAACCTGGAATCCGTTTCAGCTCTCTCAACACAGACATCCTGATATTTCAGATGGGATCAGCAGAGGCTAAGTTGTGCATTAATGAGAAGTAGTGGTCTGAAATCCAAACAGATGCGTTTTGAAAGAATAAAAACACAACATCTTGATGAGATCCACTGGTTTTGCATGTTCCTCACAACAGACTGCAGTTACTCCTGCTGTACATCAACAGAAGGGAAAGAGCATAACAAGAAAATAGCACAGGCCTCTTCATGGTACATGAAAGGCAGGCTGAAAACCTCCACAGAGGCACTTAAAGATCTCTTGCTGTATAAAAGGCAATGCTAGGTACTCCTGCTACTTGCTTTTCATCATCTTGAGGAGTCAACAAGTCCTCAAACGTCCTGGCAGGGGTTGGACATGTTCCCCATGGGAAGGCTGGCAGGCGTGGAGGGGGAGAACGCGGCAGAGACAGCCACACCGACCACTTCCCAAGCAGCATCTCCAGCAAAACCACAAAAAAACACCACAAAAAAACCCACCTGCAGCTTTCCTCAGCCCTGCCTCAATCACTCTTTCCCATCGCCAGGCACAGCATCAGAGGAGTGTGAAATACAAAACTCCATTACTCAGAGCAAAGGCACAAAAGAGCTCGCACTTACCGTGCTGCAAGAGTGAGGCAGGCCCAGCACCCTGGAGATAAGCCAGTGGCCCCAGGGGAGCTCTACAAGCTGGCCAAGAGAAAATTCTCAATGCCTTTTAGCCTTGAGAGCAGAGCAAATCCCTTCAACCCTAACCAGCATCCAAATTACTAACTGGAGGAATCCCCAAGGACAGTTGTGACTCCAGCAGGAGGAATGAGCTTTCTGCTCCTCCTCTCTGGGTGCTCAAGCAACATTTGTTTGCACTCACAGCTATCACACTGCATGAGGCCAACACCTGTGTGATGCTCCTCAAGGGGACAGCCCTCAACAACACCTGGAGGCCACCTGCCCCTTGGTTAATGCAGGCCTTCCCATAGGTCCATTTGTCCAGGACCTGCCACACCAGCCTTACCCCTGGGTGCAGCCCTCACAGCCCTACAGGAGCATTCAGCCACAAATTCCCCCCCTCACCTACACCCTGAAAGGTCAATTACTGTCACGTTTGCACGTGCAAATGCCTACAAACTAGTTTCTCAGATGGACTTTGTTACACACTGATCCAAGGCCCAAAGGCACCAACCTGAGGCAACAGAGGCTACAGCCCGATTCCCAGCAATGCTCAGCATGTACAACTGGAAACAACAGGCAGCTCTGGGCACTGTGGGAAACTGGTCATTAGCCTTTCATAATTCCATATGACATGATTTAGCTACACAAACTCTTCCATCAGCTGTGACAGAAAGGAAAACTGCTGTATTTACATCGAGTAGCACATACCACATATGTTTGTGTGTCTGTATGCACCCTCCGTATGTTTTCCTAGGAAGCCTACAGGAATCAAAATCCATCTCTGAGACAGATAACCCTCACAGACTTCCTCAAAAATCCCTCCATTTCTCATTCCTCCATGTGGCAAGCTTACCCATATATCCTAAAAATGAAAAAAAACCCAAAACATCACCACCACCGATTCTGCCCTCACATCACCTTATCTAGACCCAGAAAGCATTTATAAATGTATTAACAACAATTAGAAGGATTTCCTTGCTCTCTCTCTAATTCAGCAAACCATGGCCAACAGCTCAATTTACCCTAGATCTTGGTAACTCTAACTTAGATTTTATTTATTTTTTTTTTTAAATAATGTTTTAATAGTGATATCTGGAGTTCATGCTGAAGCCCACTCCTCCACAACCATTCTCCCACCAGGAGAACGTCTGGTGTTCCAAAATGATGGCAGACACCCTGTGTGCTCCACTCTGGCAAGCACAAAGAGGCTCAACAAGAATCAAAAAGCAAAATATTTTATGTGACCCTTGAAGCCCAGAGAGCATAATTGGACTGGAGGCAAGTGTGTTTGAACAGAAGTACTTCTAAAGAGGACCCACCAGCAGGAGATTTCAAGGCTGTGCTTAACATTGACAGCAAAATAAGCTGAGGTTTTGGATCCTACACAGCCAGCACTTTACTCAAGTCTATTTTTGGCATACTGAAGGATCACAGAGGCCATCAACATACAGTTTCACCCAGTGCTGGTTTAGAAAGCAGCAGAAAACATGAGTTACCACCAAAAACCTATGGAACCCTCTCCCACATCAGATGAGGATCCTCTTTCCCCACAAAGTCCCCACAGACTGGGGCCTGATACCCACATTGCCATGCTTTAATATCACTCCAGCCTCATCAAAAGCAGGCCCCTGAGGAGTTAAATTTAGAGATGAACTCTCAGTCCCACTTAAGTTAGTAACAGCTTTGCCATCCGTTCAAGCAGGGCCAGGAGCTTAGGCCATGGCTTGGTTGGTTTTGAAAAGGAGGACACCAGCTCTGCAGCCACTTCAACAAAGAGAATCCTGTCTGCAATACCATGGGTCAAAATATTTCCAGTAAAACAGGTAAAGCATCATCACGGGAGTACACCCCCATCCTGAAACCACCTCATCTGCAATCCTGCCAGATCTAACAGCAGTCAGACCAGGTCAGGGGGAGATAAAGATCTCCCAGGCACATCCCAATGCCACAAGAAGTACTGATGGCTCCTTACATCTTGCCCCTCTGCCTCTGCTAACCTAACATCTCAGAACTGCAACACATAAGAAAAAGATGAGAAGAGCTCATACTTCCTGGTAAGACATGTAAATCCAAAGTTTGTAACTGCTTGTGTTTCCCAAAATCCCAGGGCATGTCTCCTGCATGGAGGTGACTGAATGTCCTTTGGGTTCAAGCACAGATAAGCAGCTTTTCTTCTGCCTAAACCCAACAGCTCCAACTGCTCCATCCCCATGGGAGTTTGGCACTTTAGAGCTTTAACAGCTTCTAGCTTTTCAGAAGAACCACCAAGGAGCAAACACCACAAGGAGGCCAGCCATGCTTGGCACACCTATAGGGCCAAAGAGCAGCTGGCCTCAAACCTCCATTTCTCTTATTGCCCGTTTTGCAGGAACACCTCTTAAAATCCCAGTCCTTCTGCAGGGTAAAGTGGGTGATTAGAAGCCAAAGTTCATAATTAGCAGGCCACAGCAACCAGAGAGCACCCCTGATTAGGGGTAAGAGAGGTGGCAGGTGACCCCCATCACAACGTGACCAGCAAGGTGAACACCCTCCCATTACCGCCTCGTTGCAGGTGCTCTGCAGCCATCCCATCTTTGCTGTGTCCATCACCACAGCCACCCCCTTCTTCACTCTGTCCACCTCCAACAGAGGTGCAGCAGGTAGCACGCTGCAGATCTGGCTTTGTACAGCTCCACGGGCTCCTCTAGCAAAGCCCCAAACTCCACGTCAGGAGCTGACGTTGCTCCTGCCTCCCTGCAACGGGACAATGCCCACCCCAAGCCAAAGCCCTCAGGAGGACCAGAGGGCAGCACTGTGAGGTCACCTCTCATCACAATGGTCGTTCATCCAGTCATGGTTATTCCTGGTGACAAACTGCCCGATTAAGGGTGTTTCCCCCAAGCAGGGGGCACCAGGGAGCCCCCCCAGCTCTACCTCCTTCCCCGGGGCCACTTGCTTGGAGTTTATGGTAAGCAAGCTACTCAGAGAACCCAAGCACACTCTCCCCGGTTAATGCAAAATATTAATGTCTCATTTGTTCAACAATTTTGTGGAAATTAAAACTTTTAGGTTAATCATACACTGAACAATTTTAATTAAAGCAGTTATAAAACAATTAATCCACGAGAGCAGGCTTGGCTCCTCGCCAGCCGTATGGGTTTAATACTTGTAGGCAAAGCTTATTTCTCCCCCTGTTTGGCTTAATGAATGCTAATAAGTGACACAAAATATGCATGCAGTGCTCCTAATATAGCTAGTCCATCTGGTTTCAGTTGCATTTTGTATTTGTCACTTTGCTTTGATAGAGAAATTGAAAACGAATTCTCGGGGCTAGAAATCAGGAGAACTTTGTACCCCGCTTAATTAAAAATAGTTTTTGAAAAGCTTTTGGGGCAAAGAAGGCAGTGATTTGGGACAGTACTGCAGAGATCAGTATCTTTTTGGTTGTTCCATGGTTGGCAAAGAGCAGAGGAGAGAAACACAGGACTTGCTAAGCAGCACTACAGCACTGAAGGAAGGAACAACACTTGCTCAGCTTTTTTCTCCATCAGTATTTCAACATATTTTTTTTTTCCCTTTAATAGGTGGTCATATAAAGGGGGTGAGTAAAATATGATCTTAAGCGCCTGAGACAAATCCTCTACTACTTCAATTTGTTCTGCATTACAAACTTGTTTGATCCATTTGGGGATGTATTTGTTTGCCAAAGCAAGTGGAGCTCAAGTTCCTTGTTGAATATTTAATGTATGCCAAAAATTTTTACCTTTTTAGCACTTCCATTTGCAGTTCGTTGCTATGTTACTTCAAATAATGCTCAGGACCACAACCCCACTCTACCTTGCCATTTAAAAGCCACCTGCAAAGGCCTCACACAGCTGAACTCAGTTGCCTGCAGCTCAGACTGCCCTGAGAAGAGCCTTGCTTTCTCCCAAGGACATGGCAAAAATGAAAAATGGGCTTTTCTCTGGGAAAAATCCATACAACACAACCCATGTCACAGTGAGATCATAGACAATGGGATCTATCACCAGGGCAAGGTGGCCTCGGTGGGGGCTCTAATTCCCAACACAACCACTACCACCCTCCCTGCTGGTTTTTCAGAAGGTCCCACCTGCCCCTTCACAGCCCACGGGGGTTCTGTCATAAATACCACCAGCTCCAAACCACCTCCTCTTCCCAACCCAGGGGGACACAGGAGGAGGAGCAGCTGCACCTGGTTAAACTGTGCACAGTTTTTCTGCTCTGCCCAAGGTCATTGCCCACTTCTGCTGCTGAGATGTCCCAGATGGTGACAACAGGAAGCCTATGAGAGCTTAAAAACTAGCTCTGTTCCCAGAGGGACAAGTGTCCCAAATTCAGAGTTAAGTGGGAGGAAGGGAATCACACATGTCCTGAAAAGTGTGTGCAGGACAGGGGAGAGCAGAGGAGGAAAGCACCATCACTGAGCACCTCCTGTATCCTCATGAGGTGACAAAGGGAAACACTTTCAGCACTTCAGAAACTCAAAAGTGAGTTTCTGGGTTCCAGCCACTGGCATTATCCAGTAACTTGTTTATGAGCCACCCTTGGGCTCACCTTGATCTACAATTTGTCAGTCACATTCCACTTGCCCAAGTGAGATGTCTGCTGTGGGAAAGGTTCTCTGCCCATGCCAGGAAGAAACCTGGGTGCAGATTTCCCATCTTCATCAGGTTTCCTGCTGCTTATTAAAAACACCAGCCCAAGGCAGCCAAGAGAAGGCAGGAGCACAGGGAGTACATGGAAAAGACAAGGAGGGGTGAAGCAAACAGGAACAGCTTCAGGCAGATGAACAGCTGCCTTAGAATGAACTTGCTCACTGCTGCTGACCAAAATTTCATAGAATCATGGAATGGTTTGGGTTGGAAGGGACCTTAAAGACCATCTAATCCTAACCCCACTGCATGGGCAGGGACACCTCCCACCAGCCCAGGATGCTTCAAGCCCCATCCAACCTGGCCCTGAACACTACCAGGGATGGGGCAGCCACAACTTCCCTGGGCAGCCTGGGCTGGTGAAACTCATTTGGAACATTTGGGAAGTCATGACTGAAATGAAGTCCTCTAACAGGCCTGCATGCCAGGAGGAGGACAGCACCATATTCCTCCTTAACCAGGGCTCAGAGCCCATGAATCTGTCAGCCTGGTTAAACCCCTCCACATACTCCCCCCGGGGCAGCATGCTGAGGAGCAGCTGAACCCCCTCTGCTTACACTCCCACCACAGATCCCCACTCTAGATTGCCAGCTCAGATCTCAGTCAGTTCATCCCACAGAAGCCTCTTCAACGTTGATATTGCATTTTTCTGCCAGAAAGATCCCAAGATTGCTCAGAAATCACACACACACTGCTAGAGCTCATGCTCCAGCCAGCAGAACTGGGCCCCCTGCTTGGGGTGATGGCCAAAGAGGTACCAAAAAGCCCTGGGAGATGAAGCTGTTGCACAGCAGCAGCACTGCAGCACCTCCTGCATGGCACAGCAGGGACACAGGGTGTTACTGATGCCAGCACCAGACAGATGCACTGATTCTGTGAGACGTCTGAGCAGAAAGTGAGATCCAGAAGCAAAAATTAAATGAAATTCAGAGACAGGTTTGACTCCGTGTCCCTGGAACTGAGAGCTTGCCAGCAAGCTCTTTGTAAGTGCTAAATACCTTCCCTGTGTGTCACAGAAAAATACAGATGTGGCTCTTCTGCTCTGAGACACTCTGGCAGAGCAGCTTTTTTTTTCCCCTTATTTTTTTTTTAAAGCATTTAAACATCCTACAAACACTGTTTTGGGAAGTCAACAGGAGGTCAAATAGAAGCCTTGTGTCTCAGTGGATAACAATCCTTCTGTGAAATCATTCCAGCAGGAACTGAGTCACTCTAACATCTCCCTCCCCACCTTTTTTATATTTTATTTTAAAGGCATTTTAGAAAGCTCACTTTGAAGTTTAAACCTTCTGCAGCAACACCGCTTGCCAACGAGATAAAATATTTAGTACTGCTATACACTAAAATCATATCTGTAACAATACCTCCCATGCCTGACATAGCACAAAAGTTAATTCAGCCAACAAAGCAATACCTGCATTTTGTGTCTCAAGAAGCAGCCATTTATCTTTTTTGTATATATAAATTACATACACTATTGTGCCACTTAAACCTAAAACCTCCTGTTGTTAAATAGAGAATAGAAAGATCTTTAAATACAGACAAAAAGATCAGAGCTATGAGGAGAGCTGTGTCAAATGCAGGAGAACATTACTAGCCTGGAAAAATAAATGCAAAACTCACCATGTTCCCCAGCACATCCTCCCTGCTCAAGCCTACGTGCATCCTTCATCTTATTGGGATGTCTGGGTTTTTTTTTTTGGCAGCAGCTTCTCACTTCAGCATCAGTGGCAACAGCCTCTTGCTATTGCTTCAGCACATGTGCCTTCAGAATCCCTGCAACCCAAAGCTGCAAAGTGCAAGCCCATCACAGAGGCCATCAGGGCACCCTTGCTTGGTGGTACCTGCATCCCACCCATGCTAGCAAGAAGCCTGTGAAGGACAACAGCAGTGCTAGAGCATGCAGAGGTACCTGCCCTGATGGGCTGGCAGAGGGAGGAGGGGTTCATAGAATCATAGAATCATCCGGGTTGGAAGGGACCTCAGAGATCATCAAGTCCAACCCTTGACCCACCCCTGCAGTTCCCAGCCCATGGCACTGAGTGCCACATCCAGTCTCTTTTTAAACGTCTCCAGGGACGGAGAATCCACCACCTCACCGGGCAGCCCATTCCAATGCCTGATCACCCTCTCCATAAAGAAATTCTTTCTAATATCCAACCTAAACCTCCCCTGGCACAACTTAAGACTGTGTCCTCTTGTCTTGTTGAAAGTCGTCTGGGAAAAGAGACCAACCCCCCCCTGGCTCCAACCTCCTTTCAGGGAGTTGTAGAGAGTGATGAGGTCTCCCCTGAGCCTCCTCTTCTCCAGGCTGAACAGCCCCAGCTCCCTCAGCCTCTCCTCATAGGATCTGTGCTCCAGTCCCTTCACCAGCCTGGTTGCCCTCCTTTGGACCTGCTCCAGGACCTCGATATCCTTCCTAAACTGCATATCCTCATAACTTCATATGAGTTCATAACTTCATATGAGTTATGAGGATAACTGCATATCCTCATAAACTTCAGCAGTTTATCTTGCACAACTTTACACCCCCTCTGCTATTTTTCCAGTTTATTCTGCTTGGAGTGTAACATTTAATGCCCATGCCCGGCTCTCTCTTGGAGGGTCCCTGAAGAGAAGATGGCAAACACTCAGCTCCATGGATTATGGACTTCACTGGGAAAACAAAACACTGGAGGTGAGGCCAGGCAATGCCTGCCAGTGACAATGGTGCATGCACAATATGCTGTAGTTACTTAAATCCCTATCTCACAGGGATAGGGAGATATCTATCTGCTGTGCCCACTGCCTAGCACCAGTGTGCTGAGCCAGTCCCAACCACTGGGAAGGAAAAGCTTCACCTCTGCAAACAGATGTGCTCTCAGAAAAGGCAGGAATAGTGCAAGGGTTGGGTAACAGAAGGGAAACACATCTCCCAATCTGACCTTTCAGTTTGAAAGAAACAATGGAAATGTTGCAGTGACCTCAGTGTTTTGTTGGCAAGATTGTTTCTTCTTAATTCTGTCTCCTCTAGAGGTCTTGCCTTCCCTGGTCGCCTCTTAAAAAAAAACCCACTTATCAAGCAGTAACAACTACCTCTCCCCGACCAAAATCAGACCATCTGTTCCCATTTCTGCTCTTGCTTTCACAGCCTGCTCTTTACCATGCAGAGCCATCACCTCAGTGCCTCGTGTATCACATCCTCCCTCCTAGCCTAACATGATGCATTTGACTCTTTCATATAAAATTAGCTCCAACAGTCCCCAAACGTCTGTCTTTTCTCATCTCTTTGCTGGTTCCTAGAGCTCACAAACTTCTCTCCAAGCAATTCAATTCCCCTCTCACATATGCTCAGCATACCTGCACTTGATGCCATCTCCAACAGGCTCAGGGCTCCCAGACTCAAAAAGGCAAAGCAATTTCAAACAAACACAAAAACAATCTCCCTTTTAGCTCTGCAGGATGCAAAGAAGAACACTGCCAGTCTGAAATCAGCCCTCGCTTCCTAAAAACATCTCCATAGGTTTGTTTTGCCCCAGAAGGCAGCTCCCTCCACTGGTCCATGATGCCAGCTGGGATCCAACCTGCTTGTGTTTCCTCCCCTACCAGGCCCTACCTTTTTCTTGTTTCATTCTAATATTGTCTTTAACCCTTCTATTTGTGAAGCAAATAAAACCCAGGCATTGCCAAACGAGTGTTACCTGCAGCATAAATAACTGCTTCCTATTGGTTTATTATTTTTTAAATTATTGGTGTGGGTATACACATCCATGCATACGTTTCTTTAAAAGTACAGAGAGGATTTTCATGTCAATCATTTTATTTTGCCCTTTGAAATTAAGGGCCAAATGCAAACCTCAGCTAGGAACAAGCATTTCCAAAAAAATTCATCTCTTGGTTTCTCATTTCCAGTTACACCACAGCAAGAGCCTCGATCTTTATCTCAGTTATGCCAAAGCCAGAAGCAGGAATATGACTGATAATATCCCCGTGTAAATGATGGATTTGTCTTGATGACACTAAGATCAATGGCACAGAATCAATCCCTCCCAATTTGGGTCCAACACCAGGACATCAGTACCTACTTTAAGCTGGTGTAGACAAGTATTTGAGCAGAACCTTTTTTCCTCCCTGCCTTGTGCAACTGCTGCTACAACATGTTTTGAAGAAACCTGGACGTGGGGATCATCTGACAGCTGATGGAGCAACCTGAGGGGTAAGAGGCAAGATTCTGAGGTCAGAGGAGGCAGAAACTTGCCCTTTTCATAGGAGATCAACACAGAGACCCATCCCTGGGAGAGCACCCCAAAGCTCCTGGGGAACATTGCTGTCTGTGCCAGGAGCACCCAAGGAGCCAACCCCCCCCCTGTATCCCCTGTGGCAGCTGGACAAGGCAGAGGAGAGAGAGGCAGCTCTGCAAAAATGATCTATGAGAAAGAATCAAATAACAGTAATAAAAAAAAGCACTCCATCTGTGGGGGTTCATATTTTTTAAGATGGATTAGCAAAATGACTGCTTATGTTTTGAAAATAATTAATGGCCCAGTGCTTTTAGTTTGGAAAGGTAGACAGGGGGGGAAAACCTGCATGTTGCTGCAGCAAATTTTTACATCAATAGAAAACCCATGGAGATGTCATGGATCAGGGCCAGGAATGAACCAGTCCCATGATTCCTGGGAACATGACTGATGGCAGCTCTTGGAGAGCACACCAGGAATATAAGCAAAACAGGTAAAAGAGTCCAAACAGCAGGGAAGAGAAATGTAAAGAGGAAAATGTAGGCTTGCTCAGCCTGGCTCCAGATTGATGCCCCAAACCAGGATTTTGAAGAATTCAAAAAGAAAGGGAAGGAAATGCTGTCTCTGAGCTCACCCCTGCAGCCAGCTCTGTCTGACTGTGCCTCTGGACTCCAGCCAAGCCCCCACGTATGAGTATCTGTAGAAACCCAGGAGCTAAAGCAGAACTCCCATTCGGGGCTCCAGGATCCATCAATCAGATTTTAAAAAAAAAGATCAATACTAAGCCCTGGGAGCAGATTTCTGATTCTGGATGCTTTACTTATTGACTATCTAAGATCCTAAATCTTTACCACATCTTTCCTCCCCACCTAGGAGTGGAACAGGGAAGGGCTATTCCTTTTCCAGAGCAGCATAGAGGAGGCAAGGGCTCAAATTTCTGGATCTGAATTCCCCTCCCGACACCACATGCTGTCTTTATTATACTTTGGCTAGAGATCTTCAGAGGTGTTTTGCCATAAGGAACCTGATGAGTGAGGACTTAGCTCAGCTTTAGCTGTTCTTTAACTGACTGCAAGGGACCAAGTGCCCTGCCAGAAGAGAAACTGAACCCAAGTTTCTCAGCCACTCCTGCCTATTACATCTCCTCCAGCAGCAAACCACTGCATCAATCTTTGATACTTTACAAGGGTGAAGAAAAAAAAAAAGAAAATAAAGGTTGACATGGTCGAAATTCTATCAGCCAGTGTACACTACTAGGTTTTTAACCCCCACAACCAGAGAGCTGTGTACCACTGCAAAAGTACAAATGCCTTTTACAGATGGAGTCTGTAAAATTCAATTTTACACTTCTCTTGGGATTTCTTTGTGCAGCAGTGAGACACAGGGAAAGCAAGTGTGAATGTTTCAGCAGGACCATCATGACAATGAGATTAGGAACATCCTAGGGGCAACACAGCATCACCCTGGGCACAGCCTGTACCACAGCAGTGTGAGAGGAAAGTGGGGTCATACAGGACAAGAGGATCTCCAGTGCACACGGGGGAGGGGGGGGAAAGGTTTAAGAAAAAGCAAAAGGCTTCCCTCTGGATTAGCTTCCTCCCCAAGTGCACCCAGTGATTCATGGAAACAGATTAGTTCTGGGTGTTCATTCAAACTGTAATCCTCTTGCCCCAGTGCCACTGCCTTCAGTGGCACTAATTCAGTGAAACAGGAGATCCCATCCCAAAGGCCTTACGGCTCATCTTGATCCCGAAGTGATGACTGATAAAAACCAGGAGCTTATTCAAATTTCAGCTGCCCCAGTGCAGAACTAGGGAGTACTTCACTTTCCCACCAACACTGTTAAATAAAAACTACTTCAAGGACTCAAAAATTCTTTTTCAAGTAAAAAAACAAAACAAAACAAACACGTATTATTGCTTCTTCTGCCTGTCACATTCCTATTTGGATATCCAGGAGATGCAAAGCACTGAGCCAAAAAATACCAGCATTCCTCACTGCTTGCTGCTATACAAGGGGAAGAGTTAGAAGAAAATTGAAGCTCAGCACCCATGCTTTTAAGAAACTAACCCAGCAGATTGCATGCAAACTTTCTTGGCAAACACAAACAACAGCAGCTGAATAATACATAAAAATATACTATTTACAGAACTGCTTCTGCACACACTGCTTTCAATGTATATGCTGGACTGGAGGATCTTTATGGAAAGCCTGAACTGACTTGACTTGAAAGGCACCTTAACAAACAAAGGAAGTACATTTAAAAAATGCAGGGCTAAGACATTATCAAAACATTATCGTTTGTGAAAGCCCTTTGCAAGTGAGTGCATCTGCAGAGGATTGTGCAGAGCACTGATCTGTCTGTGTTCTGGGCACTTTTTTGGTGATGCCTGACCACAGTTTACAAGGGCAAGCCCACAGGTCTCTGTTGTTTATTTCTCTGCAGTCTTTTACTTGTCACCAATAATAGTTTTCCAGCCATCTAGCCTGGGAGGATTCAGATGGAGGTCTGCCAAGGGTGAAAGTTCAAAGCAATCACATGCTGAGCAGGGTCAGAAATATTTATCTGCACCAAAAAGGTTCTGGATATTCAAATAGTTGAAAATTGGTTTCATAATAAAGCTTGGTATTTGGGTGTTCTCCTTACACAGCCTGAGTAAGGAGCAGAACCCATCTCTGATGAAAAGAACACTCCACAATTTGTCCATCTCACCTGCTGCATGTCAAGTTCAGCAATCCTGGCATGGCATTCTTCAACCTCCTCCTGCACCTTCTGAAAAATCCCTGCCTGGCCCCAGTCCTGCAGAGCTTGCTGGGGTGCAAGGGTTGCAGCCAAAAGCTTCAGGGGTCAGAGTATCTATTCCCAGGCATCATTCATCCTGCTGCTGCAGCCATCAGAGCTCCCTCACCACCAGTCAGTGGGATGGGGTGAACTTGGACTAAATACCAACCTGAGATTGCTTCAGAGTTGGCGAAGAGTTAAAACCTCCTGAACAAATTAAAAAAAAACAAAAAAACCCAAACCTCAACTGCAAGCCCTTCTGCAGAGCTGTACGAAGAGAGCAATTTGTATTTCTGTCTCCTTTCCACTCTTGCCACCTATTTTTTGCTTCATGTTTACCAGTAATGCAGCAGAGCATCAGCCCCCTGGATTTCAGGGAACTATTTACTCACTCTGAAATGGGAAAACATTGTTCTTGTTAAAAATTCCCATCAGACTGGAGCAGATCGGCTCCTGAGATAATATAATGACACTGAGGTCCCCAAGAGAACCCCCTCCAAAGCTAATAAAGCAAAAACAAATACAGTTACATTAGGTTAATTTAAGGAACTTGTCTTTTTTAAGTGTACGTGGAAAGAAAGTGGAAGAAACCTACTAAATTAATTCCAGCATTATAAATTTGATTTAGCAAGTGCAGCACACACCACTGTGAGAGTAATAACAATATAGGAATGTTTTAAGCAGAGAAAATGAATTATTTCAAGGGAGTGATGAGGGAAGAAATGACAAATGCATGAGAAAGAACCTGCTCCAGTATAAATTAGAGATCTGCTTTTCTGTTTGCATTTGGCTTCTTTCACCAGGAAGCAGAATTAACAGAGGCTCCAGATTCAACAGAGAGGAACAGCTGGACTCTCAGCCAACCCCCTCCAGAGGTGTTTACTTCTTACCCCCAGCTACAAGGAGAGCTCTGGGCAACCACCTCAGATTCAGGCTCCCAATTCTGGCACATCCCAGGCAGGACTGATGAATTCCATCTCTCTGGAGCAGTGGCAGGAGCAAGGAAGACTTCACACTTAAAATCAATGAGCATACCCAAGCTGCTGCTCCCAGAGGGGTTTTTAAACCCATCTAAAATGAACAGTGATCAAGAAATTAGAGTGCTTCAGCAAGCAGGCAAATTAACTGAGGGTAATACTAACTAAATGTGGGAGCAATCTCCTTGTGTTCCCCATGTCTAGCTCCTCAGGAGCCAGAAGGAAGCTGAATATGACATGTTCTGGATACCTCTTGCTGTGACTGAGCCTTGGGCAAACCCTCTGGCCTTGGGGCTGGAGTGAGAACACTGGAAAATGCTGAAAGATCCCAGAGCAGCATGAAGGGAGGGGATCTCTCCTCCCAGCTCACCTCCAGCCCAGGATGCTCCCAGCCAAACCAAGCACACACTTGTTTGCTCTGCAGAGGTGTTGAATATTCCATGCTATATAGACACCTGATAAATTATACTGTAATTTCTTTCATTTTCACAAGAAAAGGATTTTTTCCTCTAGTCCCTGGAAATACTGACCCAAAGCACACCCCTTGAAAACAATCCCATATCTCCTCTCAAAGTAACTGGCACGTTTTCCTCTGGCATCAAGCACACTCACTTCTCAAATGCTGGTAGCTGGCAAGCACCTGCTGTGCCTTTATCACTTCCCCCAAACTCAGGGGGAGAGGCAAAAGAAAAACAGACACTTTCCCATCCACAGGGACTTGTCTCTGCTCCCAGAGAAGCTTCACTGCTGTAGACACAAAACTCTTGCTCCCCTGGGCCAGCTCTGGCATGGGGGGATCTGCTCCTCCACCTCATGGCACCATATGGAAAAGCAAATGCAACAGCAAATTGATCCTAAGAAGGTAACTCCATCCACAGATGGATTCAATAATGGAAACAAAAGGGACAATCCAAGGAACAGCAAATTAATACACAAGCTTGGCTCTTTTTTTATATAAAACATCTGTAGAAACACTTCAAGTGTTCACTTTGTTGTAGAAGCAGGAGGTTATGTTTTTGCAGACAGCCATAAAGCAGGGCAGTATTATAAAAATTAAGGATTTGCTTCATTGTCTCTACTAGTTTACAGTTACTAATTATGAGACTTCTAACTGCCAAATGGTCAAACAGCAAATCTAATTGTCAGTTAAGTGCAGCCAGCCAGGCTGTATGTGCACACACAATCCAGTGCTGCTTGCATGGGGTGGGGGGGAGATGAAAGGGAAGGCAGCACCAGGTCTCCCAGCCCTCTGTTTTGACACCCTCTGCCATCAGGCACATCAAGGCAGCTGAGAAGGAGTCAAAAAGTGTCTCTCTTTGTTCTGGCTCAGGCTCCTTATCACAGGAACCAAGCAGCAGAATACAGAACCACAGAATGGTTTGCTTTGGGAGGGACCTTCCAAGGCCACCTAGTCCAACCCCCCTTCAACAAGGGACATCTTCAAGTAGATCAGGTTACTCAGAGCCCTGACTTGGAATGTTCCCAGGGATGGGACATCTACCACCTCTCTGGGCAACCCAGGCCACTCTTTCACCACTCTCATTGTAAAAAAATTTCTGCCCTTTATCAAGTCTGAACGTGTCCTACTGTAGTTTAAAACCATGACTCCTTGACCCATCACTACATGCCTTGCTAAGAAGTCCATCCCCACCTTTCTTAAAAGCCCCCTTTGGTTTAAAGTCACAGGAGGACACCCCGGCAGTGCAGACCAGTTATCCCCACTGGAGGCTTTGTTATAATCTTGAATATATAATTTAACCTAATTCCAGAATTCAGCCCCTTTCCCACAGCAGGGTATGGGGGGGACCGGCTCATTATTTCCACAGGTTGGACAGGGTGTGAGAGATGGGGATGGTGTAGAGGTAACTCTGGGGTACATCCCCCAAAATAACACTGTTGTGGGGCCACCTCAGCCACTGGAAGGCCCCCAGAGGTTCAGGAAAGTGAGGAGCAAGGATTGCTGGGGAGGAAAACAGATCCCACAGGGATGGGCAGGGAGAGAGTGGGGACTGGGACAGCTGCCACCTCACCTGTCACACCAGAGCAGACAGCTGTGTTAAAAACCCAAGTGATAAAGCCAGGAAGAAGAACAGGGAGGAGGAGATGAAGCAAATCAGAAGCCAGCAGCAGCAGCAGTGGAATTGTCAGACCTATCCCCATAGCAGCCCCCAACCAGGGCAAGGGAACAGCACCCACTGGAATATTTTACCCCCTTCCTCCTGCAGGGCAGAGCACCAGGAGCTGAACTACAGTGTGTGCTCCAAGGGGTGATTCCAACCAGAAAGGGATTCAAGTACCTGATTCAGAGAGGGTCTGTACTCCCCACACACTGCTGGGTCACCTCAGTTACTGAGGGGGCTCAGAGAAGCTGTGGCTGCCCCATCCCTGGAAGCCTTCCAGGCCAGGTTGGATGAGGCTTGGAGAAACCTGGGCTGGTGGGAAGTGTCCCTGCCCATGGAGTCCTGAGTCCAGTTCTTGAAGCAGCAACAGTTGAAAGCCCAGAGTATCCCAAAGGGCATCCTATGTATTGTAGGACATGGAAGGTGAGCTTTGCCAAAAATGGGACTTTTGGCCCTGGGGGAGGGAGTTTTGAACTGGGGGTTTCTGCAGGTTTCTTTTGTCCCCTCTATTTTTATTTTTTTTTTTAACTGTTTAATTGCATTGTTGTACTGAACATTTCTGGGGCACCACATTAGGATGCACCTCACAGAGCTTGTCTATGACAGTTCACCTTAAAGGATTAGGCAGCCACAGAAAGTATTATAGCAATGCAGTTTATGTAGACCTGGAATGTATTCTCCAACAAGATTAACCTATCTAATAGGATTTGGGGAAGCTTTCAGGGCCATTAGGATGCCCTGTACATGCTAAAGGCTCCAGATGCTGTAACCATTTGATTTAATCTAATCAAGACTGCCTAGGTGTATTTGTCAGTGGATGTTTCTGTCATTTTCATATTACATCTCAATAGACAACTTTCATCCAAGTTCCATCCTATGCAAACAGGCAGCAACATTTGAGGCTAATCTTCAGTTCTAAGAGCCACTAATTATTAAAGTGTGGGTTTACAGCTCATTATAGTCTAATCCTGCATGGTATGGAACATTCCCCTAAATGGTGCCAAAGGGATGCTCAGCATGCTTACTTTCCTTTATTTTACCTTATAAACCATTTTACTCTGTCATTATTTGTCATTCCTTTTTATGAAGAGCCCTTGGTGTCAGTGGGTACCAAGTGCTGTGCAGAGCAGCAGTGCTGAGGATGACAAAGAAATAAAAAGCATTCCTATTCCAGGCACTCTGGCTGTGCAAACTGGAGCCAGCCCCAGGCCAGAGCATAATGGGAAAACGTGGGAAGAGGGATGGAGAGGGCCTCTCCACAGACACCTAAAATTTGAGAAGCAAAGACCATGGTATAAATTGCACTGAGGAGCACTTGCCCTCTGGAAGCAAGCAAGACCCCTGCGAGGGACAAGCAAGGGCAGGAGTTCCATCTGCTCAAGGACTTTTAGCCACTAACAAAACCATTTCCTTTCTCCACAGGTTAAACCATCATCCTCAATATTTATTTCTTAAATCCCAGCCTGGAGAAGAACCCAAAGGCCACCTCCCAGGCTCACATGCATCCTTGGCTGACAGAGATGTAAAGAATTTGTCCAAGAGCCACCCAAAATCCTACATGAATCAACTGAGAGCTGCACACACTGCTTCCACCAAACAAGGAAAGCACTTGGAAGTGTGAGGGGCTGAAGGAATATCTGGAGCATCCAGGTGTGGCTTGTATAGGTATCTGCTTATATGCCACCTCTGTCCTCACAAACCAAGGGCAAAATAAGACCCTCAGGAATCAAGAGAGTGCACTGAAGAAAGTCCTGACCCCCTCTTGAGGTGCAACTGCTACCAGGTCACCTTGGCTGCTGGGTGCCCACCCATGGCATTTGAAGCACAAGGAGGGGCAGCTCTAACACCAACTGACTTTAATCTGAATGGGGCTGGCTCAGGGATGCTGCCAATCTGCTCAGTTCTGCTTTATGTCTATTTTTAAGGACTAGTTCAGGCATCTCCTCCTCAATGATATTCATCAGAGGAAAGGAGCACAGAAGAAATCCTGCAGCAGTCTCTGAGGAGGATTTGTCCAGCCCTGTAATTCATCCCTCCCAACAGATCAAAATGTGAAGGGCATGAGCACCCCAGGAATCCATTTCAGCTGACCCTGACCTTAAGAAAGGGATTCCCTAAACACCTTCTTGTGCAACTTACTTTTTTCTTAAAAGTGTATTTTTCCTATTCTTTTCCAGTGGAAACCAGTACTTTTTAGAATGAAAGCTAGAAGGCCCAGTGCACACCACTGAAGTCAGAAACACAGTGTGTTCCTCCAAAAGTCTTCAACCCTATCCCTACAGAAACCCCACTGTCAGCAGCCTCTTGGCTGACCCCTGCTGCAGAACAAACATCATCATTTAACCCATTGGGCTTGTGTAAAATCAAAATACACCACAGGCACAGCACCTGCTGGATTTTTGCTTTAGGGTTTGGCTCACACGTAGCAATTTCTGGTTGTGAACAGCCAGGGGAGGTTACAGAACCAGCATTTCAGGAGACACCAAATTCAAGCCAAGATGTATGCAAGAAGGCAGATGCTCAGCTCTGAGACGTGGAGGAGCTTCACTGATTTCAGCATCTTCATATTCAGGTGCAGCCATCACTCACCTCTGGCCTGGTGCATGTCACCCCATACCAGGTGTTCCCCAACCCCATGCCAAGCACAGGAGATGGCAACAACCACTGAGCAAGTCAAGTGAAACCAATCACTGGCACACAGCAAGAACTTCACATGCAAATTGACCAACTCATTCTCTTTTCCCTGTTGTCTTCCTGGGGAAAGACAAGTTTAGGTCCCAAATTCCCTCAAAATGCTTAAACACTGCATTAGTTTTTAAACAACAACTAAATCTGCATTCAGCAAGTGACTCTGGACTTAGACTGGTGGCAACTCGAATTATTTTTATTCAAATTACATTAAGAGTTTTGGTTTTGTTAAATAAGCAAGTTTTGTTGCTTCTAGAAGCACTGCCAGAAACAAGAGGCCCCACTGACTAAATAAATCCCTGGAGTCAGGTCATGCAGATCCAGGTCTGGCTCTGCCACAGCTGCTGCAGGTGACCTTGAGCAAGTCACTTCATAGCCCCAGGACTGCCACATCCCACAGGAGAGCTCTGACAGTGGTGTCACTGATGCTGGGTGAATCCCGTTGGGTCTTTGGGAAGAAAAGACTGAAAAACTGCAACTTCCTTCATGCTCTTTCACACTGCCAAAGCCTTATGTTCTTTTTTGCCTTTGGGTTTTTATGGGCTTTTTTTAATTCAGTTTTTTTCCTTTCTCCTTTCCTGTGCAAAGGGTGTTTGTATAATGACAGCAACACAAGCTGCTAGAGGTCTTGCCCTGGTTCCATTGGACTCTCTCCTGCTCAACATTGCCCTCTTCCAGGATGCTCCTTGGGCTTGGGCAGAAGGGATTTGGAAGGGGAAGAAGCTCAGCACAGAGCCCACATCTTGATGGAGATTTAAACCAATTCTTTAACCTGCCATTTGGCAACAAATTCAAAGCCATCCCAAAGCAGTCTGTGACACTTATGCAAACTTGCTTAATTAACCAAAATCTGAATGTCACTCCACAACAATCTGCCCAACCCTACACAGCCTCATCACTGACTGCTGAAGCACCAAGCACAGCACTCAAGGAAATAAACTTTGAAAATTACTGGGAATAGTCTTCAACAGAATGGATGACCCACTGCTAGTTTAGACCTTAAAAATCTTAATTTTCTTCTGAGCTCAGCCTTCTGTGTCAGTTTTGCAAACTCTGCTCTTTAACAAAGCTGACATTAAAAAAAAAAAATTAAAAAAAGAGGAGCTATATCTGATCTCATCAGCCATTCTGTCTTTAAAGCATTTGACTACAATCCACACCAGACATACTTAGCAAACTTTAAAATACAGCCTCTCAACATTGTTACAATTAAGTCACTCTGAAATGTCATGAAAAGCAATCTAGTCCCATTAAAATCTTCACACTCTCATTAAAAAAGCACTTACAGACTCGAAAATGTTCCTAATACATTATTTAAAGACACAAGATGTACAGTGACTAAAAACCTTGTACAGAAAGGGAATAACAACAGTCTGCTTTAAAAAACCCAGTGTGCTTGTAAATTTGTGTGATAATTAGGTAATTGGGAAAGTGCAGGTAGAAGGCAGATTCCAATATATTGGCCTTTGTCTGGATTTTTTTTTTTTTTTTTTTCAATCTATTTCAGTCTTTTTTATTAAAGAAAGAAGGGGAAAGGGTGCTTTCTTTTTATGGATATAAAAAAGCCCATTGTAGGCAATTTCTGTTGATTATGCAGATGACATGTGCCAAAGCCACCTCTTTTCCTGGAAGGGCTGGGGAAAACCACAGACATCCTCCACTGCCAGACAGACTGAAAGGGGTCACTTAAGTTGTGTCTGTAAGGACTGAATAGCAGGAACAAAGACAAAGAAGCTCATGCTGTCCTCCTACAAATGCCATACCTTTTTTTTTTTTTTATGTTAACAGCACATGAAGGTGTAAAATTTGCATCTTTATTGATCCCACTGTAGATGAACTGTGTCCCCCCAGGGGCCCAGAGCAATGAACCAACAGCACAGGCTTCTGCTCTCACTTCTCCCTGCACCTCCTCTCATTTCAATACTACTTTAAAATAAGGTTTCTTGCAATTTTGACCAGTGCAAGAAGGGAATTGGGCTGCAGAGAGGCCTTCAGATTACAGAAAAGAAGTATCAGCCTGTTTACAGCAACAACAGCACACACCCTCTTATTTCACTCACTTAAATATGACACAGAGGAGAAAAGAAACACATTATCATCCTCGTGTCCTACAGACATCTCCAACCAATCAAAAATAAAATATTCAATCCAAGTCAACTTTCTGAAGGGCCTCCTTCTCCTCAAAAAACAACCCCCTTTGGGAAGCAGTTCTGCCCTTTTAGGCAGGATGGTTCAGGAGGAGCAGAAGGGCTCAGCCCCACCTGCCAGGTGTTTCCAGCTCTCTGTCTCTGCCTTTTCCACAGCCAAACACAGGGCACACACTGACCCAGCTGCAGCATCCACCTCCCTGCCAACAGCCTGTACAAGGAAGAGCAAAACAAGCTGAGTGCACAATGAGCCAACCCAGCCCAACCAGCCACCTGCACAAGTTGTGAGCAGGGACCTCCTGAATCATGCTCTTCACCAGCCCTCCTCTGGGTTTCCACAAACGCTTCCAGCAGATTTCCAAACCCACATCAGCTTCTCACACCCACCCAGAGGTGACAATTTCCACAGCTCACTGCCCACCCACAGGAAGAAATATCAGCAGCTCCTGCCTCTTCTGAGCCTCCTCACTTCATCTGACTCCTCGAGGTCTTGGAGGAAGCAGAGCTTGAGCAGTCACTCTCCAACTACCTTATTGATGACTGTATCATCCTTCAGCACGTTCCTGCTTAATCATCCCTTTCCCACAGTGAAGAGCTCTATGCTGCTCACCCATTCCTTAGACTGAAGCTGTTTTCTCTCTCTCAAATCATCCTCTTCACAACCCCCTTCCTGTACCTCTCCCAGTTTCACTGGAACCTTTAGAAGTGAGGGGCACATTTAAGGCGTAGCAATCCAGGGATGGGTACAGCAATACAATGACTTTTCCCTTCTCTATTTCTGCTCAATGAGCCTTAATATTTCATTTATTCTGGGAATGCTCCTGAGCCCTGAACTGGTGTTTTCTTAGGATTGTCCTCAGAGGGCAGGGAAAGAGGAGCCTCCTTCCCCTGCTCATTCACAGCCTGGGAGTGCTTAAGATGCCCAATCTGGCATGGGTGGGCCAGAACAGGACTGGAGACAGACACCCAAACTGGGCTGGGATCCACCCTGCACAGCTCTTGAGCCCTGAACAAACGTGGGTTAAGACATTGGAGCTGAACCACAAAGAGGTATCACGATGCTTTGTTATTCACTATCCCTCCCAAACCTCCTCAAGGGACATCCAGAAAGCAGTGTCTGGCTCAGGCTGTGAACCCCAGAACTAGGAGGAATCACAATGCTCAGCTAAAGGGTCAGGATAACCTTCAGCTTTTGACACCTTCAAGAGGGCACTAGAAAAGGAGTAGATTATGTGAATGTGTTTATCTTAGAAAATAACAAGTGTATCTTAAGGAAAAGCCATTTTAGGCAATTTATGATTGTTATGCAGGTTGGAGAAGGGCAGAGGGGAAGCATAGGAGAAAAGCAGATGAAAGAGAGCTGCATGAGCATCTTTTACAAATTCCAGAGACATTATCTAATGTCATTTTAACTGCCAAATGCACTTCAGCTTACAGGAAAAGCAGTCATGACAACTAGCAGCATCTGAAGCCATAGACAGCACAGTTGCTGCTCAAATAAGCTCTCCTTAGCTCCACATCTTCACCTTGGAAAATCTGCTCCTTCTCTCCAAGGTGCCCCTGGGCCTCTCCTGAACAAAGGTCACCAATTAAAGGGAACAGAATCACCCTGTTGCAACATGCCCCATTACTCACTGGTGACCCAGTCCACAACACTGACTGCTTTTCACTCCTGACATGACTACAGCTGAACTTGGGCCTCTAGAAGCACAGGTCTCTTACAGATCTTATCCTATGAACACTCCAGCCCGTGCAAAGCTCCTCTATTCTCCCTGGAAAGCAAAAGGAAGGCTTCTGAAATAATAACTGTCCTTGTACACAGCTTATCTTCCAACAACATCCCTCTCAGCTGTTCTCCTTCTAGCAGAAAATCCCATTCCCACAACCCCATCCTCTCTCACAATCTGGCCTGACCCATTTGGTTTTGGTTTTTGTTGTTTTGTTTTGGTTTTTTTAGTACTTCTTAATGCTCGATGCAAATAGCAAAATGTTACAAGGCATAAAATAGATAAGAACAATCTGGACATACTTTATTAGAGTGCTTTATCATTTAACAGACAACAGAGGGATGTATTGTGAAATCCCAGACACCCCTGAAGGTGTGATATTCTATTTTAGTACAACCCAACAGCTACCATGGGAGAACCATTTGTTTTCATCCTGGCTCTAGTCATTTCCAAAAACGCAAAGATAAAAGCTAGTCCCTGCAAAAAACATTCTGCTGGGAGTTCTGAACAAATTCCATTCTCAGTGAGTATGGGGGGAACTAATTCCTGACAGTCCTCAGGTGGCTTAAGCACCCAAAACTCAATCTCCAAACAAAAAAGGAGGGGTTGGTAAACATAAGAGTTGTTTCTGTGTCTGTCCTAAATCTCTCCCAGGGCTGGGGGATTCCCACAGCTCTAAGATTAATGTTGCAAAAATGGCTCTAAAGCCAAGGAGAAGGTTTAACTAATCAAGGCAAGGGACCATCTCACCAGGATAGGAAAATGGGGAGTGTGTAGACTGCATCCATCAAACCCTGAACCCACTGCTGCATGACTTGGTACACAGGCAGAGTCTGATGCACATGGATTTGGGTGTTCAAAGAGCACCAGGACCTGCAGCTTGGCTTGGGCTGGACCTAAGGCAAAGGCTGGGAACTGAGCATCAAGGGCCCACAGCAGGGGAACTCCCAGCCAAGGGTCACCTGGAGCTACCCAAGCCCCAGTTCTGCACACCCACAGGGATGTTAAAACTTGCCCTTTACAGACAGTCGTCCCAACAGGAGGAAATCAGCCATTTCCTTTTAAAATTGCACCCAAATTCATTTTAAAAATAGGAATTAGTTAGCAAACACTCTCAACAGGGACTTTCTGCCTTCTGAGCAGGCAGTTGCACTGGTTCTGTCTTGTGTGTGTAAGGACAAGGTCATAGTTTTCTAAAAATGAGGTAACCACAGAACAGAGGGGGGAAAAAAAAAGACTTAAATGGCACATCAGGGCGTTTGGTCTCATCCTGCTCCCTATTTCCCCCTTCTCCAAACACATAAAGGGCTCTGAAACACAGCAGGGAAGGCAGCACAAATCCTGCCTGTGAATGCCACAGGAGCAGGGTTGGCCCTCCAATGACTCATCTGGCTCTCAGGTATCACAAAGGATATTCTTTAGCCTTATTCAGGAATTCTTTAGCCTTTAAAAGAGCACCAGAGGTTCCTGCTCCTGGAGGAAACTGGGACTGGTAATGATCTGCACAGTCAAGGCTGAAAACACCATAGGGAGTTCTGGAGATACCTCAGCACTGAACATCTGAGGGTCCTCACACCTTGTACAGGAGACTTACTGAGGCAAGCCTAGAAAATAAAGATTGGAAAACCCAGGAATGAACAGCTCAGGAAGACAGGCTGGAGCACAGCGTTCACACCTGCATGTAGGGGGAAAGAGCACTCCTGTTCCCAGAACCATCCAGTGTCCACCTCCTCCAGCCCCAAGTCTCAATCCCCAGTTGCTCACTCATGCTACTCCCATTTACAGATGATTTGGGATTCTGTCTCACACCATTTATTTTTACACACTTCTAAGTCTCCTCTGCTTCTAAAACAGCTGCTTTGTGTCTTTTCCAGGAAAGCAAGGTGAGGAACAGGTACACCCCTGAGGGCACCTGTCAGTCAAGAAAGCATCTCAGCACCTCAGAAGCATGCCCCAGGAGAGCAGGGCTGGCTAGCAGAGCCAGCGTGTCTGATGGGCAGATATCTGCCTGGGTCAGTGCCACAGGAGATCTTGTTTCATGGCAAAACAATTGCTCATAAAAATTCCATTTAAGTTACTGTAACTTAACATTGTCCAAATGGAAACCCAGGGGCTATTTTTTTTTTTTTTTTTTTTTTTTTTTTTTTTTTATATATATTCATTGATCTGAGCAAACATAATAATCACCATCTGTTGTGAACACAGTTGCACTGGGAGAAAAAAAAAAAACAACTAACAAAGGATCCCATGCAAGGCTGGTGTAAACCAGCATAATTCCTCTGACCCCAGCAGATCCATTAACACCCAGGTAAAGCGTTTCATGCAATTTCTGTCTGAAATTGCTCATAATATTACAAATGCACCTTTAGCCAGGGGGGGGTTGGTTCTTTTGTGGCACAGAGCTGCTTTTTTCTTGCCTTTTGTTCTAACGCTCTTGTACACTAAGTGGAAAAGGATCTCAGATCTTGACATCCCACTTCACTAGAAAGATGTCACAGGCAGCGACATCCGTGCCTCCGCCTGCCGAGCCCGCCACTCAAGCACCTCCTCAGCCCCCCCTGTTACCAGACTAAGCTGCTGAATAAATTCCCTCAGCTCCTGCAGAGGGTAAAAAAAAAAAAAAAACCAAAAAAAAACACAAGCAGGAATGTTTAATGACTCAGTGCAATGCCAAATAAATGGTTTAAACACACAAGTGCTTCTGGGGAAAGCAAGCTCTCTGCTGCTGGATCCTTACCCATCACAGGTGCCTCGGCCAGCCCAGCACCTCCACCATGGAGACCTGGCAGGAGTCAATGTCCCAAAGGGCTTGAGATCCTGTACTGTCCCTGTCACCTGATTGCTGGGACTTTCTGCACTGAGGGATCCTGTTTATCACTGCCTGGGTGCTGGCAGCTACAGACCGCAAGTTGCTCCGGGTGAAATTCCGTCGGAGCACAAGAGGAAAATTTTTCACTCCAAGGACAGACACTGGAATGATCTCCCATGGGAAGAGGTGGATTCCTCCACTTTGGAAGGTTTTAAGACTCAGGCTGATGAGGTGCTGAGACATCTCATATAAACAATTATGAGGTTACAAAGGTTGGAACAGATGAGGTCCTTGAGGTCCCTTCCAACATGATGTCCTGGGATTCTGTGGATGGAGGCTCATGGGCACAGTCTTACTGGGGACACAGACCATTTCACACCCACATCACTCAAGGAAAAATTGGAGAATCAGGCTTTGGAAACAAGAGCCCTATCCCCATGCATTCCTCAATTTCTTGGCATCTTGCAGAATGCTCAGAAAACTGAAGCCCTGCTCTCCTCAGCAGTGAGGCTGGATCAAGGTATGAGAGGTTGATAACAGGATGTCAGGACCAGGTTTAGCAGCCCTGAGCAAGGTGAGGAGCAGAAGCTGTGGCAGCTGAGATGTGCCATTTTTAAATGGCTCAGGTATCACTGCTCGAGACACCCAGCACAATGCCAATCAGCAGCAACATCTTAATATAGCTGATAACAAACACAGGGGAAAAAAGCAGCAAAAACACTGGTGAGATTTTCCAACATGGACACTTGATGGTAATACATTAGTGACATAGGGATGGGTAAAGCAGTCACCACCAGTGCTTTTAAAATAGCAAACCACAACACTGCTGTCCTCCCAACTGCTGCCTTACTGTCACTCTCACTTTGACATAACTGCTGCAGTCAGGATATTAACAACACTAGAGAGAGGTACAGACCACCTCGAGTCCAGCAGCAGACTCTTCAAATGGTTAGAGGGCTTGATTTTGAGTAATAGGGTTTTTCTTGCCAGATCTGGAGCATTTTGATGGGTTCTGGGGAGAGCCAGCACTGAAATGATGCTGGACTTCAAGTGGAATGGGACCTCTCGTATCACTGGAGCAGGAAACAAACCACAGGAAAGCTCAGTCTGGATGTAGCATAAATTGCAATTGGTTTCTATCTCTGGTGACTTGTGAGTTTATTAGTACTCTCCTTCTAAAGCATATCACATTGATCTGAAACCTTCACACTGTCACAGGTTTCCTGGACAAGCAGAAATATTTCGGTAGGAATCCTTCACCAGATTTAGCAGTGTCTCAGCTGCTGATACTCTGCTTGAGAGCCAATCTCACTGATTTCTCCACCTGACTTTTCTTGGCTCCCTCTACAAGCACTGACAGGTATTTTTAAGACCCTGGCATCATTCAGCCCAGGGCAATTAGCATTATGTTGTAAAAAAGGACTCTGAAGTGCATGCAACCAAACCATAACACTGCTCACATTGCACTCACCAGGCTAACAGACAGGGGTTACATTACTTACTACTTTATAATACACCTATTATACACATTTTTCCTGGATAACACTAAGCCTGAGTCTTTTGCAGTCCTCAGGGAGCATTCTCACTGATGAGGTGGATCTGGCTGTAAAAGGCAGTGACCTAAAATTCCAGGCTTAAAGTGTTGTGTAACCTTTGAAATAAAAAAAATAAAGAAATTAGAAATGAAATTTCCAACTCAACCAGAACCTCAAAGGAAGAATTTCAGCTCAGTGTTGGGGAGCCTTTAGCCACATGTTTCCAACTAACATTTAATGTCATTAGAAGGCTAAATCCCCCCCTCTCAAACAAGAATATTGCCTTCAGGTTGCCCATGCCAAAGGATTAAGAAGTGGGTCATTTGCATTTACACTTGAAAAATGTGTACTGCCAGATACTGAATGAAAACAGAAGGAAATATTAATGCCCTGCCTCAGTTTTCCCTGCAATATCAAGACAGTGGACAAGCAAAACAGCTGTTAAGGCAAATCACTCAACACTTATTTGTCAGCCTGGTTTTATTGCTCTACAATTCATGATTCTGTGTAGAACTCTCTACCATTAGGGACAAAACCAACCAACCAACCTAACAACAAAACAACCACCAAGAATAAACCCAAAAAACAACCCTACTTTTCCTACCTTGAAGTTTTCACATCACACCAAGGACCTAATACCAGGTACAAAGCTCCCTGTAACCCACCATCAGCCACGTGGCACAAAGCTCTCCTGCACACAGCAGAGGTGTCTCTACCTGCCCCAAACCCAACAAAATCTCAAACATCACATCATCAGTAGAGCACTGGCTTTTGGGGCAGGGGAAGATTTTGTGTATTTGCCCTCTCCCCTGCACAGAAAGGCCAGAGGAATCAGCAATGTTTGGGGTTTTTTTCTTCATGTGCAGTGAAAATTAAAATCCTCTGTGTCTGAAACATGAGCACACTTATATCTCTGTACACTTTCTCCTGTATCAAAGATGACCACAAAGGCAAAACT
The DNA here is from genome assembly GCA_038090715.1 of Florisuga fusca. NCBI lineage: Eukaryota > Metazoa > Chordata > Aves > Apodiformes > Trochilidae > Florisuga > Florisuga fusca. Next base: position 2,615,027 of record JAAWXA010000046.1, on the reverse strand, counting down.
CAGTTCAAGCTCTGTTTTCACAGGAACGCTGTGAATAAAAGGTGCAAACAACACAGAAGGAAATAGTGCTGACCTGTCCCTTGTTCTCTCTTCAAACACAAAATCCATCCCTGGCTCCCAGAACTGTTTTGTCAGCAGCAGGTCCGCACTACCCAGGGCACCCACCTCGGAATTATGTCTAATTTCAGAGGCAGAGAAAATACAGGCTGCTGAAAACATCACTCCCCCTCTGCATCCCTGGGCTGAGCAGGGCAGGGAGCTGGAGCCCCGAGAGGTGCCGGAGGGTCCCCAGCAGCTCGAGGCACCCGCTGCAATCCCACAAAAGCCGAAAATGAGACTTTATGTACAGGCCCATACACACACACAGGGAAAATTGCTATCAATTATGCTAGTTAATTATACATTATAATAGAATTAGAGTAAACCCTCCTCATTATCTGCTGGTTCAGCCCCTGCTCTGCAGCAAGCTGACCACATGCTGTACTAATGCCAATAGCCCTTTCGCATTAACCTTTATCTCCACCTCCCAGCTTCCCTGTTTGCTATGCCTATCGGGCTTGTTTTGACCTTGTTCCTGGCTGACCTTTCATTGAAATCTAACGTTTGTAGCAATCCAAGAGACTGGCTCATCTCCCAAGGCCTTGCTCTCACGACACTTTTTTTTCTACAGGATTGAAAAGACACAACTCCTCCTTGCCGGGATCCTCGCCTACCCCGAGCGCTTCTCAGAGAGGCTGTGACACCACCAAGACAGTTTACAACTGTTGCTGTATGTTCAGTTAGTAAGAAGCAATCCTAAGGGACGTTTCATTATTATTGTTATTATTTTATGCTGTCAAAAAGGGATAATTGCAGACGTGCCTCCAAGCAACAGCGCAGAGTTCCCCGGCTCTGCCTTCTGCGGCCGCAGCAACCAGCCAGCCAGCCCCCCAACCCAAAACTGGGGCTGCAGCAGAGCAAAGAGGCCTTTTGTGGGTGCAATTCACTGCTGGGGAAAGTATTTTACTGCTGGAGGGTCAGGGAGCTGGTGTTTAGCACAGATGCTTGTGTGGGAACCTGGTCTGCTGGGAGCAACACATCCTTAAGCATCTCTGCCAAGTCCTGACTCCACAGACATGCACTGTGGGGACAGAATCATCTTGATGCACAGGAGGAAGCCATGACCTGCATAATATCTGCTCTGCAAAGTAAACATGCTCCATTTTTTATATTTATTTAAATAAAAACAGAGAAAGAAGCCCAGAAGTTCTCCTTTGAAGACAGTGGAAATCCATCAGAAGGAGGAAGAGTCCTTCTAAAGAGGGCAAAGTCCCAGCTGCCACACAAAATTTGACACAGCAGCATGGTAAAGACATTAATTTGAATTCCCAGGAGTGCAAAGAGCATGGTTTAATAGAATTTCCTCCTTTTGCTACTAACACAGAGCTGCAAACAGCACCCTGGTTTCAATCTCTGCTGCACATTCCCTATAACCTGCCCCATCGCCTTTCATGGGGTTTTAGAGATGAAAACTGAAAACAGCAGTTGCAAGGGAAAGCCCAGGAGCAGATTTCTGGCTGGTTGTGCTTGGGAAAACCAAAACCAAACCAACCAAACAAAAAAGGACAGAAAAAAAGACAGACTGACTGAAGGTTTAGTTCAAAAACAGCTGAAGCTTCCAACTCAGCAAAGAAACAAATAAAAAAAAAAAACCCTCATCCCCTCAAAGTTCAGAAAAACGATTAAGCTCAACTCACAAAGAAGGGCAGGGAAAATTTTGCTTCACAAGAACTTCCTCTACCATACCAAGCATGCTGTATTGGAGAGAAAAGTCAGCTCTGAGGATGAGACATCAGCAAGAGATGAGTTTGGGTCATGAAGCAGAGCTGGTAATGGTCACACACCCCGAGGCAGAGCTCACCAAATGCCTCCCCAGGCTCCCCCTGCCCACACCAGAGATACAAAATGATGAATCCCAACATCTCCCCCATAAACACCTGCTGAAGACCCAGGGTGGCTGCAGAGCCCTCCCAGCCTCTCTGGACACCCAGACCAACACGTGCCACCCCTGGGAAATCCTGCAATGATAAGGAAAGGGTCTTTTTAACTCCGACCCTTACTTCTCCCAAAATACAAAGCTTAAACAACTGAACGTTTAAGGATCATTGACCAAAGTCACAAATAGCTGTATTTTTTTTAAATTGCTTTAACATTTTAAACCCTCAAATGTCATCTAAAATAACTGCAGTCAGCTTGAAAAGCTGGTATTTTTTCACTTTGCAGATGTCCAGGGGAATACCTGTGCAGGGTTTATGTGTCTCTCTCAAATGGCATCACTGCTGCCTTGCAAGGGAAACTTTTCTTTCTTCAGAAGGTTTAGTGAACGGAGGGGGAAGAGATGCTCTGAGCCCAAGGGAAATTAAGGCCGTGCCACTCCATCCTTACGGAACCAGGGAGCACCAGGATGAGCCTCCTAGGTAACAGACACAAAAGCCACCAAGCCCTTCCAGCAGAAGGCACTGACCCAACCCCAGGTCACTGGTCAAAGAGTGGAGAACTCACCCCCTGCATCTGATGGAGCCTCTCCCAGCTTCTGCTCTTCTCCAGCCCCTTCCTACAAGGGAGACCATTTGGCCTTTACCCAGGGCTCACACTGCTTGACCCCAAATCTGCAAAGCAAGGGAATGCAGAGGGAGCAGGCCAGCATGCCAGGGGTTAGGATGAAATGTTCTTTCAATACCCTCAAGGTTTTGGAAAGGCTTTGTAAGCATTTGATCCAACCTTTTTTTTTTTTTTTTAATACTATGAGGAAAAAAATTCATTTACAGGAGAAAGGAGCATAAAAAAGGTAATAAACATTTAATGATCCAATAATTGGTTATATCAGAGTAATCACTGTTCAGTAATTAACTCCCATTCCCACGTGCTCATTTGATATTTTCTGTACCCTTTGATAGGTTCCTGTGACTATCAGCATTCCTTAGAAACTCTTACACTGAAACCTTTTGATGAAGCTAAAAAGCAATGATGCCATTAATCACTACACACGTCCCAGTGGCTTTCAGACTCTGAGATGGGGCCTTTCCTCTCTGCACATCTCTTCACTGCAACCACTTGGCCCTAGGATTTGAGATTTTCTCCCTTGCTTCTTAATGCAAGAGGAAAAAAAATCAACTAGCCACCCAGTGTCCCAATGAGTGGGAAAGCACACCAAACATCAAATGAAATCTTGAAAGACAACAAAAAAATAATTACTGTGCACTAATATGGAAGAATACAGGGAACAGCTGCCATGTTGTCACAACATGCAACAGGATTTCAGTTCTGGGTAGTGTCACTTCCAACTAGCTGCCCACAGCAAGCAAGAGAAGACAGGCACTGAGCTTCTGCTACAGCCTTCCCCAAGCAGCTCTTTTGGGTTGTGGAGAGCAGAGCCTGCTGGAATGGCTGCATTTCAACCATGGCAACCATCCTGCAGCTTGGGAAAGGCGGCAGGGGCTCTCCCTGCAAGAGTGGCCAGAGCAGCAGCTTGATCCAAAGGGGTGCCTCCCAACCCTGCTCCAGAATCTAGCCAACAGTGGCAAGAATTTCAAGACCAACTCACAACAGGAGACTTCAGTTATGGGAAATGTATTTTTTTTTCATTTTTAAAGACCAATTTACATCTCTAGAGTAACAGCGCTGTGATTTAACAGCTTTAAATTTAAGAAAGATGATGATAGAGAATCACTGATTTCTAGTTTGTCTGAAGTAGATTCACTATTGCCTGCAGGGGAAAAATAAAAAAAGGCAGCTAAATCCAAGGTACTTTCTTTGGAGTGGATTTTGATCTGTCACATCAGCACAGAGGCAAAGTAACACCATGGCATTTCCTCATACTCTACATTTACTGCAGTCAGACACTTGTTAAATGAAAAGTTCTTTCTCCAGACAAATATCTGCTGAACTTAAAACTGGTAAGGCTGTTTTTTTTTCTACTGAAGGAATAGTGTACCACACATATGCTTCTAGTCATCACCATTTTATATCAAATCAGCAACTGGTTGTCAGGACCTTTGAGCAAGAGGTGCTTTTCTTCCAAAATATGCACACACCTCCTTCAGCACAGACAGCACAGCAGTAACTTTTGCCTCCAAGGATTTAAAAGGTCTGGGGTCATGGAAGAACACAAGAAAGATGACCTTCCTCAGAAGGCAAATATTCTGCCCTAATTATTTATATGACAAAGATGCTGCTATTGCAACACTGTCTTTTTAACTGCTGCATTAACATACATTAGTGAAATGAAAGTCAGTTAGCACAAGGAATACTGGCACTGAACAGGAAATAGCAAGCTAATGAAAATCACACACCTGAAGCAGCCATTCCCCTGCTAGTGGGGTTTCCTAAAGCAGGCTGAGCTGAAGCTAAGGTATTAGCAGATCTGGACTGGGGGGAATGTGTGTTGTTTGTATGGTCCTCATGCACTGAAGGCATTAGTAATGATGGGAAGGGAGGGAGACAGGGAAACTGATTGAAAGGGGCAGGAAAATTAGGGAGAGCTCCTTGCTACTAATGGAAAAATAACTGCAGAGTGCTCTGACAGATTTCTCCTCCTTTGTATGCATAGGAATATTTATTTAATCAATGTTCTGTAACAAAACAGGCCTCTGGTGAGCTATTGCAGAGAGTGAACTCCATTCAGAGAGTGGTGACTTGAATCCTGCTACCTGTTTAGCTGGTACTGGAGAAAGCAACAGTATGTGACTGGATGGGAAGGTGTGGGTACCAGGGGGAGGAGGAAGCACCCTCCTGGTAGCTTCCCAAAGTCATTACCCAAAGTAATGCTACTTGCCAGGAAAATCTTGATGACTCTTCATTAACAGGACTTACTGTAAGCAAAGCTGCAAACTTCTCCACTTCCTTTCAGAAGAAACAGAATCCAATCCCATCCATCAGAGGCTTGTCAGTTTGCATTGGCACTGTATGTTACACCCAGACCTGACTCTGCATGAATCCAAACTCATCCAACAGCCTCACAGCACCAAAGTCTGCTGGCATTCCAGCACCAGGCAAGGGGCAAGCTAAATCTGGCAGCTGAAAGCAGAGCTGGGCTGATGGCAGCCTACACCTCCATTTCCATCCTGCTGTCACCTCTGCTCACCAGCCAAGCTGCCTCTTGAGGCTTTTTCCAATCCATCCAGGTGTTCTCCAGCAAAGAACCACATCCCATGGCTGCACCAGGAGGCAGCAGCCAGACCTTCAGACAACAGCTTGGTCCTGATGCTCTGGGTGCTGGGGCAAGGCAGGAGCTTTCTCATAGGATCATGAGAAATGGTTTGAGCTGGAAGGGACCTTAAATACCACCTAGTCCCAAATCCCCTCCATGGGCAGGGATGCCTCCCACTAGATCAGGCTGCTCCAACCTAATCTTCAACACTGCCAGGCATGGGCAGCTTGCCACAGCTTCTCTGGGCAAGGAAAGAATTTCTTCCTCATGTCTAACTTAAATCTCTTCTCCTTCAGCTTAAAACCATCACCCCGTGTCCTGTCACTACACACCCTTATAAAAAGTTCCTCCCTAGCATTCCTCTCTCACACCAGAGTCAACTGCCTGAAGGCCCCAAAACAACCCCCTCCAAGCCACCCTCCCCAGCTTTCCATCCAAAAAAATTCATTTTGAAAACCTCAGTGCTAGGAAGCCTGGCATTAAGGATATGTTGTTGTATTTACACACTAACACCCTGCTCCTGATGTTCAAGGGCACTGTGCTGTGATTTTTAACCAGACACCACTCCAGCACAGTCCTAAAGAGGGACTGATCAAAACAGCTGTAAAATGACTGCCTCTGAGTCAAGCCCTGACAAGGACTTGCTGCAGAACCTGGGGATAGGAATCAGAGCTTCTCACTGGAATAAGTTTGGTTTTTTACTTTCTGCACTGTTTGCTGCAAAAATGCCATAAACAAGAACTTCAGGTTCGTCCTGCACAAACTGATCACAGAAACAGTTTGCCTGTCAATTTAGTTACAGGAGGATTAAAACCCCTCTGTATTTATTTTTTTGGAGACCAGTTAGTAAGAGAGAGATACCAGTTTCATGACAGATTATACCTGCAGACCCTGGCATTAATGACAGACCTAATTTGTTTACCACTATTACAGCTGCCAGAGTCAGTAATACAGACTTTACATTTCTCCTTCCCAGACTAAGCTTCTTCTCTATTCTGCAGTGGATTTAAGGAAATTTACCACCATCAGCCAGCCCCAATGTCCACCAGAGGTGGGTCAGATAATGTTGGCAGTGATCTAAACCAGAAACAACCCGTAAGTATGCAACACTCACAGCATTAAAAATTGTAACAGCATAAAGAAAAATAAAGCATTCAGAATTTCACTGGGTTTCCCTTCACATCAGATCTCCCTAGCAGAGGGATTGCTGTCAACCTTTTTAAGGGAAAACTACAGCTTTTTCTTAAAAAGTAGTTAGTAATAACTCAAGTGCCTTTAAGTATGTGTTCCAGCCAGGTCCCTGCTAAATACATATAAGCATTGGTGTTTTGATGTCCTACAGTTAAATTATATAGATATTTTATGTTAACCACTTACTATTTGAGCATCCTGCAGATGCTAATTAAGTAGCCAGGGAATCTCTAAAGAGAGAAAGTATTATTAAACCCATATTGCAGACAGGAAAGCTCCACTACAGCAAAACTAATGCTCCAGCACGAGGTGACACCTACACACATATTTGACTTCATACTAAACAGTCTCACAGATCAGCATTATCCCCCACAGACCTGCTCTTCTCAGTCAGGAAACCCAAATCTACAAGCCTGGACACAGCATCTCCCATGAGCATGCACATGGATCCAAGGCCAAATCCATCCTTACTCAGCACAACCACAAAACAGGTGCTGGGGAGTGACTGCTCCAAGGTTACGAAAGACAACTTTGCTTACAGGGAAACAAACCCACACCTCCCAAGGACCAGCTCAGCATCTTAATTAAAGAGTGTGTTGGATAGAAGAGTGATATCAGAAGGGTTGTTTTGGGAGGGACCTGCAAAAATCCAAACACAACAGCAGGTGTAGTTACAGAAGGTGAAGGTGACCATGGGCCAAGTAATCTCCCCCAGATAAAGGGCTGGACTGAGCAGGGTGCAAAAAGTAAGACAAAAACAGTAAAAAAAAAAAATTGAAAAAGAAGGATCTTCTTTGTGTGTATTTTCCCTCTCACTCTCCAGTTTTGCCCTCATGATGGTGCAATGAGCACAAGCATCACTCCAGTCTGGAGAGGGTGAGTGCCACATCCCATGACATGGGCACCCCACGATTCAACTGCTGCTCTTACCTCAAACCTGCCCCAGAAAACCCAGATTTGGGGGTACACTATACTTGGAATGTGTGGAGCTGTAGAGTAGAAACACATTGTTTGTATTTAAACATAAACTAAACACCCAAAGCATTCAGAGCACCAGCCCAGCATGAAGGATTAAACCCAACCAAACAAAAAATCCTTAACATTTCCAAGCCAATTTTGTGGGGTTTAAATTCTGTGTATTTTTCCATGCTGTAATTGCCATTTTCCTCTAAGACTTCTTGAAACTCTTGTTGCTGTGGCTGGCAAGCACTGACTGAGCCCAGCAGGGTGAAGTGGCCCCAGGACAGAGATGCAGCTCATACAGTGTACAGCAGCATGCAAGATGCCTGCCACCCTGGGTATAAAAAAAAGGATATTATTGTCAGATACCTTCAATAAAGAAACAAACTCTTCCCTAACCTACAACATAAACCAACACAGTCAAGTGCAGCCCATCCACACAAAAATGTGGTGACCCATACTCAAACACTGTAATCTAATCCTTGAACTAAAGACAGTTTAATGCCTTTACAAATCCATATGTTTTCTAATACCACCATTGCTGTCAGCAGACTACAGGAGAGCCTCTTTGAAGATGGAAGTAAAATGACAAAGCACATCATTGTGAAGGCAATTATATGCTGCAGTAACCATTTTATAATGGCCCATATGGGCTGTATTTCAACAATGCAATTTCCAAATCTGCCTTAGCAAACATATATCTCCATCCCCATCCCAGGTAGTTTTTGCAAAACAAAATAAGACTGCAGGCAGGACAAATCTATAATAAGGATAGCAGATGTAAAAATATGCCAGCAAGGACACCAGAGCAATTTTTTGTCAAAGTACCAAACAAAGAGAGCAGCCAGAACAGACCTTACAAGCCTATTCACAGCAAAGCTACACATTCAAGGGACTTAGAGACCTGGTTTTATCAGAAATCTGATTATACACTCACATGCTTTCCTATGCAGCTGCCCAATCCACTGTCACAGTCGTTGTCCCATCCACCTCCCCAGGGACTGCAGGCTGAGTAACTGGAATCCCAGTCCAGAAGCTACAATCAGACACAAATCAAGACCATGCAGGTTCATAGCAAATCATAGCTGATACCCAGGACTAGGGCCTTACTGAAGGGAACTGAATAAAAGAAGAAAAATCAGGTTCTTCCAGCTGTAGTTTCAAATGTCTGCTCAGGGGAGCTCTCCACCGTGGTCCCTGTGGCCAGGCCACCACCCAGCAGCAGCTCCAGCCAACACAGGGCTGTTCCCTGCCCAGTCCCTTTGGAGGAACAGAGCACCAAAACATCAGCTAACACCCAAAATTTCTCCTTTCTTCCTCCCATGGAGGAGCTGGAAGCAGGGCTGAGGAACAAGACAGCAAAAATTACCCTAAGGCTGTACTCACGAGAAGTGTTTTAAATTCTGCTTCTTCCCAGCACCCCCTACAGCTCTCCATTGCTTCTGGAATTTCTGGGCTGGATTATATGTTTTGGGAGACCTCTGTGTCAGTGATATCCTTTTCTAGGGGCACTGGGATGAACCATGGAGTATCAATAATTAGACAGACAGGAGAGGGTCAAAATCCAGCAGGGCCAGAAGCATGACCTACAGGTGGGATCCTGGCTGCAGGACGTGAGTTGGACAATCCCACAAACCATCAGTTTAAAAAAAAAGGGACAGAAACATCTTTCTCCCTGAAGTGAAATAATAATAAAAAATGCCTTAAGCTGCCTAGAACAAAGACAGAAATAAAAAAGGTGAAAATTTACAAGTTCCTTGCCAAGTCATTACCAACAAACCAGCTCATCATGTATCTTAGATATTCCAATGCCAAGAGGTGCACACAGAGCAGCAAAGCACCAAACACGAGGGGAAGTGGAACTGCATACTCAGTAGCCAACTCCAGCAAAGTGCATGATCCAGTTCTTATCATTGTCAGCTCCTCAAAATGATCCAAGGAAGCCAGGCAAGAGCATTTCAAAGACTTTAATCCACGTGAAATATTACTTCCTGGAACCGGAAATTCAATCCCTAGCAATGAAAACAAAAAGCACACTCATAAATGCACCTTTCAGCTCGGCCAACATAGCCATATTTAGGCTTACTCTTGCTCACAAAAATAAAAAAAATCCTTTACTCATTAGTACAGAGGAAAGTTGAAATGATTGCTGTAATTGCAGTTAAAAAATTAATTGTGTTTTGAGATAAATGCAGATAAAAGCATGTTTTACTAATTATCTTTTGAAGCTTCCGCTCATGAAAGATTAAAGGTGGAAGAAAAGTTGTTGAAGACAAAAATCCTACCATCTGAAATCACTTTGAAGTCATGTACTGATCCTTAATGTCCAGATGTATTAAAAAAAAAAAAAAAGAATCTTTTTAATTCACCAGAAGTGTAACAAACGGGCTCGTTGGAGCTTTTATGCAGTCTGCTCCCTGAAACTGGGGGAACTTTGCAGGCACCTCTCCCCAGAACCACAGCCCAGCACCCCCAGGGAGAAGGCTCATGATGGCACTGCAGCTGGCTGGGCTTCCTTCTGCTTCCTCCCTGACTGAGGCAAGAAACTTCAAGCCCAGATTCAAAGCCGAATTCAATAATCTGGGGATTACTGAGCTCTCCAGAGCTGAAGTTGTTATCAATCTAATGAACTCCCACCATCCGAGGGAATGACTGGAAGCAGCAGAGGGATGAGGGTCTCCCTGGGACAGAGAAAATGCCATCGAATTCACAAAAGGTGAGAATTTTCAATCTCAAGGAACCAGAACTGGTTTTTGAACAGAAAACCCTGATCACCAGCCACGGGGATTATTCATAAACCACATGAGGACCTATTTCCATCCCTGGGGCTTTTTAAGGAATTCAGGTTATCTGAGCTGAAAGTTACTCAAAAGCAAGGCTGGAACCAACAAGGGAAGGAGTTCCCTTCCTGCTCCATACCAATAGCCTCTTTTCTATCAGTGTATCAGACTTTTTTCTAAGAATCCCAAGACCATCAATTCAGAGAGCAAACCCACTGACTGCAAGCTTAAATTCACTGCACGTGTTCACAACTCCACTGACAAATTTCTGGGCTACTGCAAACTGAAACAAGTTCCAAAATACTATTACAGAAATTTGCTAGGACACTTTGTAGCCATTTCACAGGCTCTGCACTGGTTTAAATCAGATTTGAATTGTGCCACTATATCTGAAATGTCAGAAGTTCAGGAGGAGTTTCCCTTACTGGCAGCTCCAATCACTTGCAGCGTGACAGAACCAAAGTCTGTTATCTCACTGCAGTTTCCAAAAGCACTGAACTGAGCCCAAATGCTACAGAAAGTCAGTGTCAGGGCCTCTTTGGCCCTCTGGAGTTTCAAGAGTCAGGACAGATGTGGTGACATCTCTTTTCCAAGGGACAGGCCCTGCTGTCAAGACTCCTATTCACCAGCTCCATATTTCTTCTTGTTCATTTTCCCCACCTCTCTCTATCCTTTAGCCCATACCCAACACGAAGCATCAATGCCATCAAATTAATAAATTCCCCTGGTGCTACAGACCTGAACAAAGCTAGGTAAAGGATTAAACAGTTGGATTTTTTTTTCTTTTTTTTTTTCATAACCACATATTCAAGGAAATCTGCCAATGTCTTTTTATATTTGCATATCTGGCAAACTGCCCCAGACAACTAATACAGAAGTGACAGCATACAGGTGTATTAGTTTAGAGTTTGCCTTTAATCTCAAGGTGTCAATTTGCTTCTGTTTTAATTACATCCATCTTGATATGTTATTACAACCTCATGAAACTTCATTATGTGAATGGCTATAAATACATACACATGACAAACAGTTGTTATAAATTTTCTGGTTCAGCAGAGGAGGGACAATATCATGTGCATTCAAAGTTTCAGTGCTTTCTCTTCTCTCCCTTCTCTTTTCTTTCATCCACTACCAAGATGTATTTTTTTTTTTTTTCTATATTTAACGGATCCTCTAAAATTCCTTCCCTAGTAGCAGCATTCTGATACAAATATTAGCAACTTACAGAGCTGCTTCAGCACATGTGTGTTCTTCTGGGCTGTGCCTCTGTGAGAATGTCTGTTTGTCATTAAGCAAATATAAGGAGATTTCACTGAGGTCTTATAAACATGCAAAGATCCACTTTTGTAGCTACATAATTCACTGAGTTTTTCAACACACATTCTGAGGTTGAAAACTTGGCAAATCCATCCACCAGATGTATCTTTCTGATCCCAGAACTCATTAAAATTTACTTTTTTTTTCATGGTTTTGTTTTTTTGTTTTTTTTTTTTTCAAGTCCAGCAGACTCTGCTGTTGAGCCACATTAATTGCATTTTTATTATTTTTTTCCATAGTTAAAATGACTAATGCTGGAAAAGTCATTGCCTACAAGCACAATAGCCAGCCAGTAAAAATTACTAAGACTCTTAATCGTTCAGTAATACCCAAATCACATAAAATCAAGAGAGGCAATTTGGTCCCCTCGAAACAGACGGTTTTGATTTTCGGTATTTATTTTTAATGTTCTTTAAGGGAAGAAAAGAGAAGAGAAAAGGCACAATTTCACACCAAAGGATTCCATTCAAATGTCAAAGAGCCCTTGACGTGCATTAAAAGCCACAACACTACCAAAATCATCCCCAGCAACATCATTTCTTCACTTGCCTTCTTACCACACAGGCTCCTCAGAGGTCACAACTCCTTTCGCTGCCTCCAGCCCTCTCCCAGTGCCCACCCAATGGGTGCCACATCACACCCAGCCACTCATCACATCTGGCCAGCTCCAGAGCAAGCTGGAGAGAGTGTGTTTCCCAGTTCTTGCAGCAGCAGCACCTCCCAGCTCATTCCCCAAGGCTTGCTGGAAGCTGGGGACCAGATGGCACTTTTCTGGAGGAGCCTCGAAGGACACTCAGAGCACCCAGTGGAGACATTCTGTGCAAAGCAGCTGGATGTGCAGGGGCCAAGAGGAAGGTGACACAAGTGGTCACAGCCAGGTGAGCAACAGAGCCTCCAGCCCCCCAGCTGGACACCCCCATTTCAAAGCAAGGAGCTGGGTCCTTTGGCCACCTCTCCTCCATCCCCACCAGCCGTGTGAGAAAACCGAAGGGGATTATCAGACCCAAAGGTCTCACTTAGGATTTTCCCGAGCAAAAATAAATAAAAATCGATGCCTCAAGCAATTAGCACCATGTCTGTAAGTCATCTCAGTCTCAGCAACAGGACACAGTGTGCAAACAGCAAAACGTGCTGCAAAACTTGCCAAGAGGGAGAAGTAACACTGCTCAACCTCAGGGCCAGGGGCCCCATGTGTGGTCCAGGAGAAGCTGGTGGCAATCACTTCTGTCCCACTGGTTCCACTTCATGGGCAGAGACAAGAAAATGCCTTTTTTTATACCAGGCAGGTATAATAATGGCTTTATTACACCAGGAGGGTGAGATGGCATCCGTAGTATGCTCCAGAGCTCCAAGAGTGGTTCACCAAGGACATGGAAACCTGCACCCACGTGTAGGGAAAAAGGTGGCAGTGGCTTGCAGAGCTCCCTGCCAGGTCAAAAGGTATCTGCACCAAATATTGTCACCACTACACACTCTGCTCAGAAAACTGTCCCTCTCATAGGCAGCCTAATATGGAGTAAAGCTGCTCACAATTTCAGGAATTTGGTACTGGATCTAGCCCTGTTTGATTGAGTGTGAAACATGTTTTTAACTCTGATACAACTCTGTTCCACGTTCACTGCAACACAAGGAGCACCTGTCAGCACTTCAGCCACCTAAAAGTACTGTAAACAAGGAGCTCCTCTTGCCTACCCCTACCCAACCCTCCCACTGAGGTGGCAGTGTCATCCTCCAGCACCCAAACATGCCCCAGAAGGTTTCAGTCAGATGATGCCCAGCACACCTCAAAGGCTGAAGGTATGTGCTCATCATTTCATGAGCTCATCCAACAAAGAACAAGCCTGGGCTTGTGGATGGGGAAGACTGCTTGGTGATGGTTTTTATTCCCAAACCAGTATGTTCCCTTTGCTACCAAACAGAAATCTGAAAAAAGGCAATTTAAAAAAAAAAAAAGAGTGATTCTAGAGGAGAAACAGCATTCACTCTGGGAAGCTGGCAAACATATGTGAGATAGATTAATGGGCAAGAATTTCTGCAGAGAACACCACACTGGATTCCTGAGTGGCTCTCGGGTAACTATTCCTATTTGGGCTTGGGATATTAATCACATCAGTAATATGTGCATCAGCCAGCATTACACAACCCAAAGTTCAAGCAGCCAGAAACTTGGGTACATCAGATCTCAACACACCTCTGCACATCTCCTGTGTCTGTGTCTCAGGAGATTTTGAAGCCACTAGGACCAAGGTGCACATGAAATACAGAGGAAACCCACGTGTACTGCACACCAAATTGAGCAAATTAAACCTGATAGGCAAAACCTCACAAACAGAAAAATATGTGCAGTGCCAAGGAACAATTCACTTCTTCTGGTGACTTTCCTTTCACCCCTCCTGCAGAGAGGAGGACAGAACCCAAACTCCTTCCTGTAATATTTACCCCACTAAAGATTTCTCTTTTGGTTAAAACCGTTTCTCTCCACTATGTGAGTGTGTGAACTTCAGCAGTAGTGTTGCCAAGATACAAGGAAAAAAGTCCCAAGATATTAAGGTAACCCCCTATTTAAAGGCACAGAGTACAGCAGAGCTGAGCTGGGGATCTGACAAATTGCCACTGCACATTCTGCTGCTACAGCAAAACCAGTCCCTACCTTCATCAGCCATTTCTCATTACCCCCAGATGGATTTTCATATCCATTTTACAACAAAGGAGTTTAGAGGACTCTGACATTCTGAAGTGGTCTTCAGCATGGCTTGGCCTTGAGTCAAAACAACAAACTGACCATACAAAAAAAATGCATACAGCTGGTAATTTGTGGCTCATATCCAGCCAAATACCAAGAAGAACACAAATACTGAGCTGATAAATCACAAGGATGATGTGCAAGAACAGGGAAACATTGGAAGCAAGGCTCTCTTGCAAAACCAAAGCAACGTTGCCCCAGCACAGCCCTGGAGTTCCAGTAAAGGAAAACTGAGAGTTAAACATCTCCACATTTCAGCCTGCAACTTCCTAACTCCATTACCTTTTTATTAATTGCATTTGAGACTTCACTAAACTCGAGCTTGGGCTATTTTTAAAACCTATCTGACTCAACTTATTGTTGCTCAGAACAAAGATTAAACTTCTAATTTAGCTGCAGATAATTACAAGGCTGCAGGTCAGCCCCCTGGGGTAATGTGGTAGGGTCTTCCAGTCAAACTGATAGGAACAGTGCTTAGGAAAAAAAAAAAAAAAAAAAAAGAAAGAGAGTAGCAGAGACTGGGTAAAGCAGTGGCCATCTCATCGTGTGCAGAACCATTCTGCCTTTCTCCCAGCTGAGGAGTTACCAGGTTTAATGACTTTTTAAGTGGGGACAGATTTTGTTGAGTATTCCCCCTGGTACTGAGGACAGGGCTCTCACCAAAGAGCACTTATGTACAGCAAAGGATCCCACCTGCAACTTCCATTTTCAGCAGCAACATCCCCCTCCCGTTCTCAGTGTATCCAACCAGTCCCTGATATTTCTCTATTGATCTCGGTGTTGTAACTCAATCTTTCAATTACTCAGCCTCTTGATGTCTTTCTGCTGATGTTCTGTTGGGTTTTTTTGCCTTTCCCTAGTGATAATTTTCCTTCCAAGTTCCTGATCCTTTACCCTTATTTTATAAATCCGTTTCTTTACACTCCCTCAGCCCAGAAGAGGCTCCAGATATTTAAGGAGAAAGGGCTTACTTTCTCATGCAAGTAAGAGGAGGGAAAAAAAAAAAAAAAAAAAAGGATGCCAAGATAAAGAAGGATAAGGGTGTCTTTTGTCCTATTGATATGTGGCATAATTCCCATTAATATTAACCTTAAACAGCAGGGCCAGTGGAGACCACTTGAATCACATTTAGCTAAAGAACTTGTCCTTACAGTTTTAAACTCTTCCTTCTTCAACTCAAGGCCATTGTGCCTCTTATTACCACCTATGGGAATGGCAAAATTTCCCCATCTTCATTACACCCTCACCTCCAGGAGTTTAAAAGAATATTTATGCAACAATAACAATCCCTGGTTACTACCTGCATGAAGAAGCAGTTTCAGCTCTTCAACAGCTACTGAAGCCAGTGGGAGCTGCAGGTGGCTCACCTCCCAGAAAGTTACCTGGCTTTTAGAATTAATTTTAAAATATTTTTAAGCTACTCAGGTGCCTAAATGATATTAAAATTGGTTTTAAAAAATTACCCAAGAGGTTCCTTTTGTGGAATATTCATCCTGCTGTTTTCAGCCAGGGCTGCTGGTTTTTCCAGGTCTGGTCACTGAGGGTTTTCATCAAGAGATTCAGTTGCTCTGTCAAGGTTATCTCAAAATCTGATCTCAGGTCAATTTACTGTTTCCTCTAAACACAGAGTGAAAATAATAAGCACATTGCTCCGTATCAAATCCCAGTGTCACACAAAACCTAATGCCACTCAGCATCCACAGATTTTTTCACTTAGTTACTCCCTTCTTTTCTCTGCTGGTCTAAATCTGCAGACCTGCATGTGCAAACAGAGACTAGGACAAACATCTAAGCATCTAAGCAGTCAATAAACAGGAGAAGGGCTACCAAGATTTGCTGACAGCACTGAACAAACACCTGATGTTATGATGCTGCTGCAGTAAGGCATAAAGATCAAAATCCTTCTGACATATGAAGGGATAGAGACAAGGCAGAACAAACTGGCTTGAAACCTCAGTGAATTTAAGTAAACAGGCTAATCAGGCCAACTACAAGGCTGGTGGGAAAAGAATGATTTGGGGAAGAAAACCACACTGCAAGCTAGTCATTCTGGTGTCCAGCTCAAAGCTTCTGCTGTCACACAGCCAAGCTATTTCTATTTTCAGTGGGCTGTGCCCAGTGATGGGGATCACACAACACTTATTAAAGCAAATTCCTCCATTCAGATGCACACACAGAGCTACACTGTCAGGGCACGTGGACACATAAATGAGACCTCAGAATCTGCAAAACCTTCCTGTTACTTCCACATTTTGTTTGTGTAACAGTATTGTCTCTATTTTAAAGCCCACATCAGCTGTTAAGCTTTATTCCATCCCCCATTATCTGCCCAACATGTAAAACTGCCATAGCTAATATCTGCCTAAATCACACAAATGCAGTGGAACAATTGCTTAAAAATTATTTACACAAGGTGGATGGAGTAATCTCACACAGAATTTGAAGCTCATTAAACAGTTCCTTGACAAATATTTGTCAGCATTTCTCATTTGTAATTAATTATATTGGGCTTTACCTGATGATAATTTAGCATGGTCTCAAAACAGACTAATGCATGTGTGCTGAAGAGAAATTAGCTCAGCAAAGCACAGTGAGAAATTGTGCCACTTTTATGACAGAAGAATTTCCATTTAAATGCAAGCCCCCCCACCCCACTTCTGAGTTCTGTATAAATACCTGTGTCCCATTTCAGGCTTGTCAGATGAACTGCCCAAGTTGAAGCTAAACAAACATCCACAGAAAAAAAACCTCATTACCTTACTCAGTGTTCAGAAAACCTGAAACCAACTGCTTACTCCATAGGGATGGTCGGAGCTGACTCAGGAAACATAAAGCACTTCCCAGGCTTTAAGCTACCTTAACATTCAGGTCAGATTTCATTTCTCATCAGAGTAAACCATCTCTTCACCACAGCACATCAACAGCCATGTCAGGTCGAACTCCTGCCCACAGTTCTCTGCACCAAGGGGTAGAAAGGGACAAACATCTCAGCACAATCTCACCTCACCAGAGAGCTCCACAGAGCCCTCCTTGCCAGTGCTGCCAGAGCTCATCCTGGAGAGAGTCACTCCCAGGAATTGATTTTTCACTTGCTGAGAAATACCCTTCCCCTGTCAAACTGGTGTCTAAAATGCCTTCCTGGGTTTGAAGAACCTTGTTGGTCCCAAACACCCCAGCAGTGCAGCATGGGCTACAGCAAGGTGGGGAAAGCAGCCAGCTTGACAAGACACCCATCACCCCAACCCGAGCACCAAGCACCTGTGCTGTGCTCTCCTTACAGGCTGGAAGATTTTGGGAGGTCAGGGAAGTGACATGTGAGTAACTGCTCTGGAGTAAAGCAGAGATTGCTGCTGTTAGTCCTAGTTCAGCTACTCATGGGAAGATCAGCTCAATCAAATCAAATTGTTGGATCACATCTCAAGTGCTTAACTACAGAGAAAGTGGTGGTTTCTGAGGGCCAAGGTTCCCAGATGCTTCCCAGCACAGGGGACAGACCTACACTGCCCATCACCACCCCAGAGTCTAGCAAGGCCAGGAGCAGCCTGGCCACATCTGCAATAACACTGGATGTACTCAACTGCTACTCCAAGGACAAAACAATAAAAATCAACAACGGGAACTCACCATCTTCACTCAGCTCCCTCTTCCCCTCAATTCCCCAAGCAAACATTAAAAAGATCAAGGTACAGCCTTGCCATAAACCCAGAGACAGATAACTAGAAGCAGATGGCTTCTATTTCTACACCAAACAATTTACACTTGGGAAGCACATGAAGGCTACTGATACCAGGACACAAAGCAGCTCTGAGTGGGGGAGCTGGTTAAAAACAGTTTTGCTCCAAGGGCTGGGAACTTTTATCAACGTAACCATAACAGAGAGGATGACTCCTGCTGAAGGTACAGAAGCCATGGGATATCTGCTCTTCTCCTGCAGCACCTGTGTCCCCTTGCCTTCTCTGAGCTACACGTGACCTGGTATTTTGCACAGTTTGGGCTTTTTCAGTTCACCCCACTGAAAAGCATTTAGTAAAGGGCAGGTACAACAAAGCTCTATGGAAATTCAGGCTCATCTCCAACTTTATATTCTTCATTCCTAAAATCCTGGAGTGACATCTCACACCCATCCACCCAGCACACACACCTACAGCTGGACAGATGTGTGGTGACTGTCCCCTCCTGCTTCCCCTCTTCTGGACCACGGGTTTCAATCTTCCATCAGGAAATATTCTCTGCACTTTGGTCCTCAGTGGTTTTCATGTCAAGCAGACAAAACCCTCTGTCTGTGTCTGCACACTTTCAGCTGAGCTAAACCTAAGAGAAAGGTGAAGTTCAAGCACAAACCCTGGGTTGGGGAAGTCTTGCCACATACTGGGCACAAGTGTCTTCTGGAGCCTGGAGAGAAAACTCCCAACAAGCCAGAGGCAAATCCAGAGTGAGAGATACGTAAATATCACTGCACCTCTCCACGACACCCAAGGCTTCTTGTGTCAACTCAAGCACATCAACACCTAAACATCTCACCAAGGCTGAGATCTCTCCCTCCACCAGCCACTCACAACCTCCTCACCAACACCGAAATCCCAGCAAAAACTTCAGGATGCTACACGCAACACAGACAGTCATTCCTGCCACATTGGGCTCCTGCCTTGAACACCTTCATCTCCCTCTGATCCTCAGAAACAACTTTCTCAACACATATAACCAGCTGCAGGAAAAAGCACCCAACAACAATTTTGTGGCATTATTTCTCAGCGCAGCATGAAATCGTTAGGTCAAAAATGTGACACCTATCAGATGAACATTAAAAGTATGTCAAGTCTCAGTGTGCAAGCTATTGTTTTATCTGAACGTGGTATTAGCTGGCAGAACTGGGTAATGTTTCTGTGCTCCTTTTCAGTGATACAAGATTACGACAGGATGCAAGCCATGCTTGGCTTTGCAAAGAGAAGAGAACACAGCAATTATTTTCAAGTGGAAAATAAACAAGAAGCTGATACGTAATAAAGACATTTCCTAAAACGTCCAACCAAGTTTTGACCAGAAAACTTGCTCTCCTCTTCCCCTCTCAGAAAGGACTACGTCCAAATTCTCGAGTCCATGTTCCCATAAAACCTCTAACAACACAAACTGGGGCTTTGTTTGAAGAAGAACAGAATTTTGTCCAAAACAGAAGCATGCAAATCTCACTCTTGCCAACAACCCTGTATTCAACACTCCTCCTCAATTTGGTTTGCCTGGAGAACTGGTGGAAATTCTCACCAGGTGAGAAAGGGTGGTAAAATCAAGTCTCATCATTACCTCAGCATTTGCTCATGATTACTTCCACAAGCCTAACACCAACCATGTGGAGGTTTGCTGGCATGAACAAATCCTCTCTTCAATTACACCCGGAGTAAATTCTCTTTGAAGAAGAGGTGTTAGTCTGGATGGATACAGGTGTAACCAAGGACAAAATTTGTCTCCAAATAAAAAAAAAAAATTTAAAAAAATAAAAATAAATAAATAAAAGACACAAACCCCCAAAACCTCCTAAAAATGCCACTAAGTACTGCTGGCTAAATATTTAAATAGCTTAAGAGCTACACAGATTTTTTTGTTAAACAATCAGTTCCATCTCCACATTTATTTTGACAGTTCATCACCATTCCAGTTGTGACTCCGGCTCACGTAAACCCAAATAAAATCTGCTTTTCGCCACGGCAAACTTCTCCGAAGCAGAAGTTATAAACAACAAAGCCCTTCAAACCAACGGGCTGGAGCTGCCTTTGCATGTCTGCACATCCCCCCCCCACCC
>JAAWXA010000046.1:2496384-2594755 GCA_038090715.1 Florisuga fusca | reverse complement strand
AAAAAAAAAAAAAAAAAAGCGAGAAAGAAAAAAAAAAAAAGAAAAAAAAGGAAAAAAAAAAGCCTCACCAAGCAGGCAATAAATCAGAATAGCGGAATGCTTTGATCAAGGGGCTGGAAGGGCGAGGATCTCCGAAAGAGAGGAAAAAAAAAAAGCAGAAAAGAAGGGGGGGAATAAAGAAAGGAGAGAGACCCGCTGGAAGGAGGGAGCTGAGAGTATTTCCTTGCACAAAATTTATTTTCTTTCTTCCTTTCCTCCCCAACTAAAAGAAGTTCCAGGGGAAAAAAAATAATATATATATATGTAGCTGTATGGAGCTCTCTTTCTCTCTCGGTGTGTGTGTGTGCAGGGAAGGGTGCAGCCTTCCCCTCCCCACCAACACGCACTCCTCTCCCCCTCCTCCTTTATCTCCCTGGATCAAACACAATAATAATAATAACGATGCATCCAGATGCAATTTTCTCAGGCACCGACCAGGGATGGACTCTGGAGTGGAGATCGGATCCCAGCCCGGCCCCTCCAAAACCAAACAATAAAAGAAGACAAGAGAAATGGGAAAAAGAAGAGAAATGGGAAAAAGAGCCTTTTTGTTATTGTTTCAACCCCTGTCTCTTATACNATGGCTCCCTTCCCGCCCGACCCGTCCCGCCGCCAGCTCTTAGCTTCTTAGCCTCCCGTTCCTCAGCTCCTCAACTTTCTCCTCAGTTTTAGCCGTCCCGTCTTTCCTTCCCCGCGGCTGCTCTGCTCTTCGCCTCCTTCCCTCACCGCCCGTCCCCCCGCGGGTTCGGAATTACCTCAGGTGTTTGTCCACCTCGGCAGCTGCCGGGCACCTGCTCCTGCTCACCCCTCTGCATCCCTGGCTGCCTTCTGCCCTGGGATATGGCGGATTTCCACCTTCCTGCGGCTGTCCCGCACACCTCTGCCCGGGGAGGGCATGGCCGCGGCCACTAATGGGGCAACCGCCCAACACGGTGACCGCCCCATGGTGAAAGCCCCAACATAGTGACCGCTGCAACATGGCGACCGCCCCAACATGGTGACCAAAACACAGGTGGTTGGGGGTGCAGCCAGAACTCACCAGGGCTCCTCACAGGGAGAGTTTTGGGCACTTGCTGCTCACTTGTCCATTGCTCTGCCCTTCCTTTGTGGTTTGCAGCCATTAGCTTTCCTCACCCCTCTTCAGGTTTCCTGCTGGAGCTGTGGGGAAGGGCCCTGTTAAGGAACATTCACCTCAAGGTGGAATATTTCACCACAAGAGGTGGAACCAATAAACTCACCTCTTGAGCTCTCTCTTAAAGTCACCCGTCTCACCTGATGCTGTTTCCTGTCCCGGGGAACCAGCTGGGGGAACAGGAGAAGGGGGTGTGAAGCTGCTCAGTCTGGGGTGAGTGTTAGGAGCAGAGACCCAGGAGGATGCAGTTTCCTAGGAAGGAAGAACAGTAGAGAAGCAAGGAATGAGGTGGGGAGGAGAGCTGAAGCTGTGGAGTCCTAATGTTCATGACAGACAACAAGAGCTCTGGGCACCCAGCATTGGTTTTTCTCTGTCTTCCAGATGATCAGGCTACGGCATTGTGCAAAATATCATAGAGGAAGGCTGGGGGGGGAAGAGAAAGGGAAATCATTTAAAACTCCATCTCTTGTCTTGGAGCACACAGGCTGCCTCCTGCATCTGCTAATCACTTCTCCGTCCTGATACCAAGGTCCCCAGCAAGGGGAATGAGCAGAGGCTGAGAGCTGGTGTATGGATTAATGGTGGCCTCCCTCTAGGCTGCCCTGACCCTCCAGGGTTGATGCTCTCCTTGGTGGTATAGTATCTTTACTCTCTACTCTAACACTTGGGTCACTGATCAAGTAATACACTTAATATATTTTCTGTGAGTCAGATAGACTGAGAATCAGATAGAACAGCTTTTTCCAGAAGGAAAAATGTCAGCTTTGCCACCTCTCTCCAGACCACCTCTCCCAGACAACATGCAGAGACTTTTATCTGGTGCTTATGGAAGTGAACCTGAAGGGGAGAAAGCACAAAGCTGTGAGTAATCTGATAGTTCCAAGAGTGTGTACCTTACAGAAGGCCACGCTGCTCACTGCAGAGGCACATGGATAGTTTTTAAACATTCTCAAATATCGATCTAGAGAACATCACCTCCTAGATCTGACCCTAGATCTACCTGTTCAGAATTTTTCTCTTCAGCCATGTATTTGTCTTGTGTCAGGTCCTTCTGTCTCACTGACAGCCGCCTGCCAGTTCTATATAATCTGACCATATAGAAGCTGTTACAATTTGTGCATACAGGCAAGCTCAAATATTACCAGGTCTCTGTCTTTTGAGAAATATTAAGCTATACTGTATCAAACAACTGTTACCTGTTGAGGTTTTTTGGAAAATAACTATGTAATTTTCAGGGCAATGTAATTGATTATAGTTTCCTGCACATCCATCACCATTAAAGTGACTTAAGAGATCTGTAGTCGGATATGTTTTTGCAGACAATCATTGCATGACTGAAAGTCTCCTCAGTCTGTTTTCTTCTTGAATGCACATATGTGGAAAACAGAAACGGTATGTGATTTATTTTACATAATTTTTTTTAGTAGAAACACATGCCCAGATTTGCATGTCTACTGAAAAAATAAGATTAAAAACCATCCATCTAACTCATCCTCCAATGCAAAACATTTTTCTTCTGGGGAATATTTCTATCAAGCATCAGAAATCACTGGTCACCTTCTTGGTTACAATACAAGCAAATTATCCCTTTTCCTGGGTCTGGCTCAGCAGGAGCATTTTCACTAAGCTTAATTGATTTGGGGAGGAGAACAAGTAGACCTTCCTGCTACACAAAACCTCAGACTCAGGAAGTTCTTTCTCTCCTGTGTCTTCTTGCCTCCAGATGAGTTTTTCAAATCATCTTACCAGGAAGGATACCACAGACCTCCATGCACATTTGTTCTTAGGCTGCCTGTTAGCTTTTCCTCTAGAAATGCATCTTCCCTGGCATCTGGTGTGAGAAAATAACATGGGGTTTTTAGTACTTTTTTTTTTTTTTTTTTCCCCTTTTTTTCTTTTTTTCTTTCTTTTTTTTTTTAATGGGCACTAGTATGCTCTGGAACCTTGCTGAGCCACTCTTGAGGTTAAAGACTGGTGCACTCAACTGGATGCTCTTAGTTATTAACACCCACAGAAGAGGTAGTTCTTGAACATGTACTAACAGACCTATAATCATCTGAGACAGAAACCAAAAGCTTTCTATTCCTAAACAATCAAGAGAGAAAGGTTAACACAGACCCAAAGCAACAATTGCAACTTCCATATCGCCAGAAGGCACTGCAGCAAAACAAAAATTTGCAAAAGTAAAAACATCAAAAAGGGGTTTTTCTTAGGACTAGCCCCTGGCATGCCTAGCTGAAAAGGATATCTTGACATAACTTGCAAATCAGGAGGTAATTCATCGCTTGAGGAAATGGTGAGAACCTTGCTTCTAGCAAGAGTAATTTGGACTGTGTTTTGGCATTAAGCTTTAAAGATGGATTTTTTTAAGACTTCAGTCTTAAGATGCCCAGCAGAGGCAAATGTGTCTTCCTGGAGTTAACATCTTTCTAGGAGATGGGTAGTTTAAAATAGCAGAATGTCTTGCAGACCATTATTTTTTTATTTTAGAAGAAGTGTGATCTGGGAATGAAAAAAAAAAAACCAAAACAAAAACCAAAACAAAACAAAAAACCCAACCAAACAAAAAAACAAAACAAGAGAAATGGGAAAAAGAAGAGAAATGGGAAAAAGAGCCTTTTTGTTATTGTTTCAACCCTGCTCCTACAGTGCATTTATAAGAATAGCAAATAATGAGAACCAAAATTCTAATACAAAATAAATCGCCAGGGTGATTGTGTGGATGGCAGAGGAATTTAAAACAGTTCCATAAAACCAAAACAATTTTCTTCAAATTGCATTGCTTATACAAATTGTACTGCTTGTAAGGGGAGGTTGTCTAGCTTCATAGCTAAGGGCTGGGCTGGACTTCTTGTTTTAGGTGCTTTCCTCGAAGGTTGCTTGAAACACAGTTAATGAATAAACAGCACCACAGTGAAGCAACAAGGAGAAATAGAAACTCATAACCTTTAAAAAAGGAAATATTTCAAAAGTAATGATAAAGGCAGGGCTGAAAGTAGTTAATCCAGTAGATGCCAGGTTTCCAGAACAACATCAAGAGAAAATACACAGAGATGAGACAATGATTTCTCTCACAAGTGGATGAGCTAACCCAGTCAGTGGAACTCAGTGCCATAAGGTAGCTCTAAGGTCAGGAATAAAGAGAACTTTCAGAATAAACATTATATTGATTACAGAGCAGCTGCAGGAGATGGATATTTTAATGCCTCAGAACATAAAACAATTTCTAAAACAAAGCAAGAAGCAAGAGACTTAACTAGGTGGACTACCAGTCTACCAGCACCTGCATCCTCCTGACAGTAATGATCACGAGAGGCACACATCTGAATCTCTTTTCTAAAAATAAATCTCTTGTATTTTATTCTCAGGAAATAAGACCGATGCTGTAACCATGCTTATCAGTCGTGGGAGATCACAGGGCACATGAAAACATTGTTAGATTAGCTGGCCCAGAAAGCTTAAAGTTTAGATTGTTGTAGCATGTGGAAATCACCGTGTAATTGAGAGCTGTTTCTGCAAAATAGCTTGGAGTTCAGGAAATCTGAGAACTGGGGGGGAAAAAAAAAAAAAATAGAAAAAAGAAAAAATGAAAAAGCTGGATGGCATCATCATCAGAAGTACAAGTTCTCCCAGAAAAGATGGAAAACCAATTTAATCTGCATTTCTCATTTTCCTAATTGATTGTAATGTAATTGTAAAGTAAATATATTGGTAATTTTATCAGGGAAAAAACAATCAGAGCCAGGGGATAAAAACTGCAGAGTCCTGATCTATTGACTCCAGTGGGTCTCTGCTAATTTACAGCAGGGGAAAACATGGTCCCTGGAGACCAAGGGAGTCACGAGTCATGCAGCTGTGTATGTTTACCATCTATGACCAGACAAACTCAAGAATTTTTGGTTCCTTCTGGGTCCTTGGGATTTGCTGCTAAGCAGTCTAGTGGAAGGGAACAAAACTTGTGCTTCTTATTCCCTGAGATTCCTTATCCCACAGCATAAGCACTCGTGAATGGCAGCATTTGCAAATACAGGGATTAAAGCAGATGTCACTGAGTTTCAGGAAGTTTCATTTGAAATCCTGATTCCCAATGATGTGGCTGGAAAAAATGCTGTAAAGCATGGTGATAAGTGGCAACATCAGTCTGGGTCACTGTGGGTGGAGAGTTCTGGAAGGTTGGATGCTGCAACCCCAATTTACTGAATAACTAATCTAAAATAGCAAATAAAGAGTATATTAATGAAACTGGGACACTGTGTTAGACTTGGAAGAACTGCAAATACTTGTGTCGGTGGAGGAACAAATATAAAGGACACCAAGAACAAGATTTACCAAAAAAAGAAGAAGAAAAGGTAATGAATTCTGTTTCCCCTGTTACATCCACTGTGGAGTCAAAGCACAGACTGCAAATATTATTACAGTTCCTCAGCATCATAAAAAGTTAACTGATCTTCTAGGGTGAAAATTTGACCTCAATTATATGTAAATGAGAAAACTACTATTGACTTCAGGAAATTCAGCATTTAGCTCTCAGCTGGGGTTTTTTTTCAGTTTGAGAGTGGGATTTTCCAATGTGACTAGGAAATTTAGAAACACATGCCTCTCTCCTTTGGTCCCTTTGAAAACAGTTCACAAAAGCAGCTTGCTAAATGGTTAGCATGTTATCTGCCCTGAAAATCACTCAGCTTTTATTACCAGCAAAGACCAACTGTTTGTATTTGAGTGCTGCCCAGTTCAGATTGCACTGCTGCATGCTATACCAATTCTACTGGTAAGTCACAGCAATTCAGTCCATTTGAATGTTTCCTTCTCCCCCACCTTCATCAAAAAGACACATGAAAGAAACACAAGAATGTATTCCTCCAGCATTTTAAATCAATGTTTAAGAGAAATTATGTCTCAGCCCAACACGGGTTATGATATAGGAAGAACTATGTGAAATTTAATAGCTTGGGTCATCCAGGAGGTCAGATTACCTGATCCTGGTCCTTTCTGGCCTTTAACTCTGTGAATAAATTAGAAACCTGATCTCTCAAAGTTTTAATTTCAGAGCAGTCTTTGTACATAGGGGGTGGAGTGGAATTCCTAATAAATTACATCCTCCTCCAACATTCATTTTTCTCCCTGAGAAAAGGTATCTTTTTTAAAAGTGTTTAGTTCCACATCTTCTAAATTACAAAAAATTTATATCTCTTTATGTCTTACACTGTACTCTGTGCCAACACAGCAATTATGAAAGCCTTTTTATTGATATTACACAGCTCTCTAAGAAATGAGAATTAAATTTATTGTGAAAATTGATTTTTAATGACAGCTCAGGTTTACATTTCTGAAGTTCATATCTTCCTGTTATATTTTTGGTTGGCTACAACATGTTTGTCAGAGATGGATAAGGAGACAATCTGGAGTTTACTCACAATTATCACTGTAGTTCTGTAAATTGTTCTATTGAAATATTAAGCTGCAGAGAGCAGAATGTGTTAAACAGACCCAAATATTAATACCTGAAAACCTGAAGTTCTTACATCTGCACTCGGGCACTTAGGGGAATGTCTTGATTCTTAAAGCTGTTGAAAGTGCTCAGCTTTCTGGTTAGTTTTGTAAAAAATATGGAACATCACATGCCTGGAACTCATTTTGCATCCTCTGCCTCCTTTTTCTCTATATATTTTCTTTCCTTGTTACTAACAAACTGCTGGAGGCAACTTTTGGTTTAACAGCCTGAAAGTGACACTGGGTACTGAAGCAGTTAACACTGCAGGGAGTGCTGCTTTTTTATCTACCTGTTGTTTTGTTGTTTTTTTTTTTTTTCAGCTGCTGCATATGGAAGGGGTGAGAGGATTTGCCAGGGCTGCTATTTAACATATTGTATCAATATGCTTTCATGGAAGTGGTCATCTGACGTGGAACGTGCTTACAGCACAACAAAGTCTCCTCTGGCCTCAAGCAGACAGAGAGGATGTGAAGTCAAATGCAGTTCATGACCACTCCACACAGCTTTACACCAACTGAGCATCAAGCATGCTTAGTGTTCAGGTAGATTTCAGAAAGAAATTAGGTCCATATTAGTGTAAACTACTGTGGATAAACCTCCAGCTTGGTGCAAATGTCACTTTTGCTTCTCCAGAATAGCTGTATTTCTGTGAGATACATCTGTGCAGGAGATGGGGGGAGGGCTTGGGCTGGTTTTCATTGGCTGATGGGGGAAGGATTATTGGTTGCTGTTAAAAATGATCCCAAGCAAACTTTTACAAGGTCTTCTGTGACTAATAAAACCCGAGTCTTTGAAATGTACTACAACCCAAGTTGTTGTTAGGAGATAATTCTCTTCGATCCAGATGCTTCCATCTGAAGTGTAGTACAGAGAAAAGGAAAAGGGAGAAGGAAAATTGATGGAAAGTCCCTGAAAGCAGAGGGAGAAAGAAGCCTGCCATGTCTCTCCCTTTAACACTTCCTGCACTGAATTTTGGAAGTAGCTTAAAGGCTTCTGAGCAGCATACAGCATGGTGGGGACTGAGAAAGTCCCTGGCCAGGGTGTTTACCTGGGAAGAGATCAGGGAGGAGGATAGTCCTTTCCAGGTTGAGTAGGGTACTGCCACATCAGGATTTCATCTGAAAGGTGATAGCAGATAAGGTGGGGTTATCTTGCTCGTAGTATAATCTCTGTAACAGTGAATACATGATCACAGATCTGTGCAAGTGCCCAGGAAGAACTTCTCTTTACAGGAGTGCCCTGAGATTCAGGAAAAGGGGTGTCAGGCAGGTTTGGTGTATTGTGTAGATGTAAAGGGTAGTAAAATCCTTCCCTCAGTGATTTGTGTTGTATATTTTCAGCCAATTTTCTCCTCTTCCTGCACTCAGACCCAAGGGCCTACTCATGAGCAAATGAGTGAGATAAGGTGTGGAGGCATTTTCTCATAGTCCTGCAAGATGCAGTCAGGCTGCTGCTTGTACAGGGAAGCAGCAGCATCTCCTTCATGTCTTTGGAATATTCCTTCCAGAGAGGGATAAACATATTTTCCCGGCCAGTCCTCTCCTGAGTGTTTATTGCATTTTTGCTAAATCCTTCTCCCCTTCTACCTGTGGCCTCTTGCATCTTGTTCCTGACCTCTGGACTTTCTGCTTTGCTCTGGAGAGATGGAGTTTTCAGTCATGTCTGGAAAAGCAAGTTGCTTGGTTTGTAGATGATAAATCATGACTGGCAGCCTTGTTCTGTGGGGCACCAAATCCTTCTAACTACTAGTGATTGCTGGAAATCTAAAAGGCACCTTTAAAAATTCCAACCTGTATCTGATATCTTGTGCAGGTGGTACAGAAGCACCCCCAGTATTTACAGAACTTCACTGACACATCTCACTTCCCTGTTTACTCGCCTCAATCTAAAATATCCCATCAAAAGAGACTGTATATATTGTTCTGAGACAGTAATCCCTTTTTATCTTCCATGAATTTGAAAACACACCAAGCTTCTCCAACAACAACAACAACAAAAAAAAAAAGTAATGAGGCAGACACAAGCAGTATAAATCAATATAGTACTATTGATGTCAACAGGGCTATGCAAATACACACGAGCTGAGGATGACATAAAATCAAGCACTAACTTTATAGGGAAAAAGATAGAAACAACAGCAGCAATATTAAATACACTTTTCAGCTATGCTCAAAATGGATTGTGGAATAAGTCATCGTTGTAATATGTAATTTGAGAGGGCCATGAATTCTTCTGTGAGCATGTTGCTTCAGGAGATGAAGAAAAATCAAAGCACAGCCTTGCAACTAACATTTCCCCCTGATATTAACAATAAAACTCTAACACTACTTGGCATTAAATAACAATTCTAACCGGTTTTTGCAGGTTGTTGTGAATTCAGTTCTGCCCCAAAGAGTCAGGGTTGCAACAGTGCTGGAACAAATGCCATTGCAGGCAAGTGATTTGTGTCACCATTGGTCAACTCAAAGTTTTACTAAAAACATCATTCTTTCAGAAATCATTTTGGCTGCAATGAGCTTTATGGTTGCAACGGAGGCAATGTTCCCAGCGAGGCACTGGGTCTGCTTGGATAAAAACCCAAAAGCCTAAATAAGAAACACACCAGTACCATGAGTGAATGTGCTCCTCTTTTTTAGCAGCAGCAGCTGCTGGGCTCACACGAAGCTGTGGTGGTGACAGAACAATGTATCTTTGGGTTAAACTGCCAGTCCAACCGTGGTTTACCAGCTCAAAACTTCCCACATGCATGAAGCATCTTTGTGAGCTGATGAGCTCCTCCTGACTGAGTTTCCCCCTTGTCAAATCTGACCACAGAAATGGGTAGTGGGTAAACAAAGCTAAGAAAAAAACCAAAAATACTTAATAATCAACAGCTTGGGAATTAATGCACATGCCTACACCATAAGTTCTTCATGTAGCAAACTTGTAGGAGTTAAATATTCACCTAGTATTCATTGCAAAGAATGGAATTGTTCTTCGTACACATTGACTGAGACAATTACTGAAACATCAAGATCAGATTAGCTACTGTATCTTGAAAAGAACAAAAAAAGAAAAGAAATCATTGCTGCAGCAAATTGCAGAAGAGTTAAAAGGCTCAAAAGGTTGTTCAACTAGGAGACAATTTTAAGCAAAGCTAATAAACCAGGGGCACTTCATCAGGCACTCCTGAGGAAAGGCTGAGTTCAGCCTCTGCATTTCAGGAGAGAAGCTGCTCTGTAATATCCTGTCTTTTGTTCATCGTTCCTACAATCTCCATACACACCTTGGTTATGTAGTAATTCTTTTAGCCCACTGACGACCAACCCAGTGAAGTCAAAGCAGAAATCCCCTCCATTTGAATAGACTTTAAATCCAGGCATGCTCACCCTCTTCCCTTTGCTGGGGCAGAGCCCTGCGGAGTGCAGGAACCCCGTGCTGGAAGTGCTCACTGCTTTCCAGGAAAAATCCTCTCCCTTGTTTCACTGAATTCTCATGAAACACCTGAACGTGCATCTCCTGAATTCAGCAATAAGATTCTCTTGGCTTCTGCACTGCAGCAGGACTGTAGGATCCAGATCAAGGGCCACATCAGGAGGTTTGGGATCCATTTTCGGGCTCCGGTTCTGACACGCGTCTTGGGTAACGGTGTACAAATTACTCCAGTCAATTTGTTCTTCACTCAGACCATCCATGGAATTAATCCCATGGATGAAATTAATTTCCCTGACTGCAAAGTGCCTCAATACTGCTCACACCAGCAGCTGGGAGCCAAGGCTGCTGTGGGCTGAGGACACACTGCCTCGGGCACTAAATGCTTCAATGAGCTGAAGTTCCCAAAGTCCCTAGAGAATTAGGATAAAAAGGATGGGAATTTTCATAGGCATCCAGATTGCTAAGGCAAGTTTAAAACATCATCTGGAAGCATCACTAGCCATAAGCACACCAGCTTTTTGCTCCAGTCTTTTTCTACTGCACACCCCCTTAGTCATTATTTCTTTGCATTCTTCCTGCCTTTTTCCAGGCAGACACCATCTAGCTGTAAAACTCTGAGGAGTGTAAACTACTGTCAAATGAGGCAAAACACCAAATTATTAAATAAATAAGCAGCACCAGGGGCTGTTGAAGGGAGAGTTTGTTTAAGCAGACGCTGTTTTATGATTTTACTGATCTCATGCACCTTATTTTCATCTCCCTTTTCTGTCAGAGTGCTCTTGCCATTTAAAATGAAGTCTCTTGATTTGACATTTTCTCCTGTTCTCGATGCCACTTGCTATAATTACAGTTCTTCCACTTTCCAGTGCAGTTTTTATAGTGCAATATATTGTTTATATTTTTCTTTTAATCCTTTTCTTCCCTAGATGAAAATTTATCTGTAGTTTCTCAGAAAAAAAAATCTCCTAGTTAAAAAAAAAAAACAAACCTGCCACAGACTATTGAAGGGGTGAAGGGAGAAAAACAGGATAGGGAGAGTTATTGCTTGGTACAAGGCACAGTTGAAATAATAAAACAGCAAGTTTCAGCTCTAAATGGTTGGCCAGATCTCTTCAACATGAGACAAACAGGATCATGGACCCCTTGAGGTGGGAATGATCTTTGTGGTCTCACTGCCAGGCACTGTTTTTGCTTGTGACCATGATTTCTGTAGTCTGTTCCAAAATAAATAATAGGAGCAATAGCTTCATAACAACTATGGACCATCAGATAGTGAAAAAATGGTGTCACAGGGATATCAGGCATAGGCCAGCTGTAGCACCAGGGGGATGAGCTCCATGGAGATTTTCTCCTTCCCCCTATGGAAGATGCCATCTTTTAGTCCTTATTGGAATAATTTCTGCAGACGTATTTTGGAAAAATCATTCAATGATCCAGTGAGGCTTTCAAAGAACAAGACCCTTCAGTGAGGGTGGGAATAGAATGCACACTGATTTCAGAGCTGGCAGCCTCAGATAAAGCACTTCACCTCACCTCTTTCACCATCATTTCTGTGATCCCTTAAGACCATGGAAACCCACTGCCCTAAATCATACTCAGGAGCCTGCATTCAGGCTGCTCCTCATTCTTTCTCAAGAACACCTTAGAAATTTCTGATTGTGAGTAGATCAAGAACCACCTTTCAAAGGTCCCTCTCACTGAGCTGCATCCCAGCCCTATGGCAGTCCTCCAGCTTCATTATAAACTGATGGCTGGTCCTACACACACAGAATTTCTCTTAAGAATACCCCACCAAACCAAGTCTGGAAATGCTAAACACACTTCAAGTAGTAAACACCTTTTCTGAACATCTTACTTTAATGGGGCTCTATTATTTCAGCCAGATGTAAAATCAGAACCTGGCTCACTAGCCTGACAACGTTATCTTGTCAAGATCCCAATTTGTTGACTGTTGGAGGGCTGATTTTTTTCTTGTTTTCTCTTCTCTTTTCATTTCCCTTTGTATTGATTTTGCAGTTTTCCTTTCTGCGTTTCACATTTCACACACTTAAATTTCAGTGATTTCTCTGCTTTTCTTTCTGCATTGGAATGTAATATGTGCATTTGTCTCCATGCTTAAAGATATGGAAGCTTAACATCTAATCAGCCTCAGAGAACTCCCACCAAGACTTTTCTTCTTTTGCTTTCACTTGGTTCACACTAATGGTATTCTGGCAGCTGAGTGTTGGGACCTCTTTTCAACTAAATAAATCAAAACAGAAAAACAACAGAGTACAAGGGTTCCTTTGATAACTCCTCTGGTCTTCAGCAAGTTCACAGGCTCAGAGATCACAGCCATATTTATAGCAGTGCTGAGCAAACGTTAGGATTTTAGCAGAAAACCTTATTCCCTTATTTATTATTAACAAGTTAATGTAAAGGGAATTACAAATGGCAGGAGTGTGAACTATGCTTGTCCCTGGGATCAGGATCTCTGATGGATGAAATATTCATGGGTACAGCTCAAAAAAAAAAGAGGGTGCAACAGTCTTCAGGCCTTGGGTCTAAGCTGGGCAGTGCTGCTTGCACAGCCCTTTCCCCACAACAGGCTCCTGTCTGCTTAACTTCACTGCCAGGAGGAGTCCCGTTTCAATCTACATGATTAATCAGAAGCAAAATTTGAAGTGTGTGAAGAGGGGTGGGCAAAATGAGGACATTACAGTTCAGCAGGGTGAGTGCCCTCCCCTCTGTCATCTCCATCTGAAGAATCACAGCACAGCAAAGCTGAGGACAACAGATTGTGAGTGGCCAACATATTTCTTATATTGCTATGGCCATAGGAGCACTTATCCACTCTGTTTCTGATCATTTTATAATTATAAATCATTGCTTTTGTTAAACAGCTCAATTTGGTCATCCTGATATCAACTGAAAAAGAAACAACCCCTCTCAGTGAGTTCTTGGCTCTTAGAGGAAGAGATGATCTCCTTCTCCCCCAGATCTTTCTTGTCTGATGGTATTTCTATAGTGTCAGGAGCTGAAGTCAAGTGGCTGTTCAGTTATCTCAGCTTTTAAATAATAATAAAAAAGACATTAGCCTTCAGGGTTTTGAAAAACAGTTTCAGAAGTCTATAGGACAGTATGCAGTAAGCAAATCACATCCTTTCACATGAGTTGCTCAACATAGTTTTCACAAATCAGCCCTGTAATTTCACTGGCTATTGCCTTAATTTTAGAAAATTTGGGCTCCATGGTTTTGAGAGTATGAAATCCTTCTCTTTCTAATTACTGAGAACCTTTTCTTTTCACTGATTTTGGAAAACGATATGACATTAATTTACGTGCCTTGAGTCTCAGAAAATTAATTTTGTATTCACAGAGTATGGTGCAAGTTTGGGGAGGCTGTGCTGTGTTCATCATACAAATGAGAGTTAATAGCTTTTTAAGCACTGTATGCATCTCAGTCTACAGTGTGGAGCTGCAAAAGATGCTGAAGTTCTTTATTACAAAGATGAATAGGATTGGGTCAAGCAGCATGAATGATTCTGCTTGTTGGTTTTTTTAATTTTTTTGTTTTGTTTTGTTATTTAAATCCTAATAGGTAGTGTCAGAAGTTGCATTTTGCCAGGAAGCTCTTTCAGAAAGACTTCAGACATGGCTTTCCATGTAAAGAGCCATGGTTTTCCCAGCCGGATTCTCCTGCAGTGAGGTGTAAATGGGGCTTCATTTTGATAGCTAAGCTAGGCTAAGGTTGTACAATAACAAACCTGGGACAAGAGGAAATTTGCTGGCTGATTGAGCATTTTTCCTTATAGTAGGAAAAATCCTTTTGCCCAGTTTTATCTTGCAGCCAAACTCATGGAACCTCACCAGTAAGAATACAGCAGAACACCCTGTTTTGTTGGTATGAGGAAGACACTGGGATCCCTGCCACTGCCTCACCAGCTCACAAAGCTCCCGTGGTGTTTCAGTGGAGGAATTTTGTTCCTCTAAAGAGCTGGATGCTCCTGAGGAGCCAGCCTGACCTTTCCAGAGCTTAGGAGGGCTATAACAGTGGAGTTAAATCAAAAAGACATTGCAGAGAAAATCACCAACCTTGGAGAAACCAAAATTCAGGAAAAGCCAAGACTGAACTTTTAAAATGTAATAAACAAAAATGATGTAAAAATCAAGAGACAGTGGCAATATAACCACCCCTAAAATCATTTCCATGCACAGTACTGTTCATTTTAGCCAATCAAAATTACAGCCCCTCAGAGTACCAGCTTAATTAAACTGTGACAGAGGAGAGTATTTTCAGAATTGAGGGAGATGATATACTTAGAAGAATCCTGAGCAGTAAAATGACATAAAATTGAGGAATACCTGCTCTTTCAGATTTTATAGATCTGCAACCTCAAACTCTCCACCTGTTTTGTTTAATTGGCTGTACAGCTTGCTTGTAGGGAAAAAAAAAAAGAGAAAAAAGCAGATAAATAAGGCATAAAAGGAAGTTGTCCATAAAGGATACTTAGGATACTTAAGTTGCATGGGGCTGCATTTTCTCTCCACATTTTTTCTCCACACTTCTCTCCCATTCCCTCCCTCTCATGCTCTGCTTCTCACTGATGATGAAGCCTGCCTGTTGTTGTTTTTTTTTATTATTGCTGTTTTATTAGAAGGTCTGTTCCTGTTGTGTCTGAAACATTCTGCAAGAGCTGGAGAATAAGTCAAATGTGACACGACATAAAATTAGAGACTTGAGCAACTGCGATAGGAAGAGATTCACAGTCTGAGTGCATAAAGCTTTCTGGTGTTGCTTTCTGTTAACATGGAATTTCACTTCTTTGGCTTGACTCACATTTTCCTGTATTAAACTTCCACCCAATTTCTCCCTTCAGTTAACCTGGAGGAGCTGAGTCAGGGCATTTCCTGAGATCCCAGGCTGAAGGATTAAGATGTGGGTGGTTTGGCTGAATGACCTGCAGCCCAGGGCAAAAGCCTGGAGTCAGGATTCCCAGATGATGAGACAAGGTCAGCCTTGGGGAGCTATAATCACCCAGGTGAAGCACTGACCTCCTAGAAAATACTTGCAGAAGCAATGTCAAGTAAATCTCAGTAACACTATCTCCTGCTGGCACATTGTCCCCAAGTCCTACCTGGAAGTTCTCCCTCACTGAGTTATCTCACAGCTGGCAGTGTAACTGATCTGTACCTCACATTTTTAATTTTTAATTTTTTTGAAGTAGTTCCCTCAACCATCTTCTCCCACCACCCTTTAAAGAGCTGTCAAGCAGCAGGTTTATTTTGGCTGAATTTGAATTCAGGGCGTTAAGGAACAAACCAACCAGGGATGCAGTGAAGAGAAAGACTCCCTCGCATCTTCGGCGCAAGGCGTGACCAAACAAATCTCTCTCTGAACACTTGTATCCATCACCCTCTTTCCTTGCTCTGCACTTCTCTCAGCTGAGAGTCACTTGGGCAAGTTCCATTCTGCCAAAAAGGAAAATAAAACACTCTTCATGTTTTACAACTGATTCTTTCAATTCCAGCTGCCAGAACCTCGCAGGGACTCCCCTTGCAGTGAAGGAGCAGGTACCTCCATCAGCCTGCTGCATCACAGCCCCATCCTGTCTTGTTCTTCTCACTACCCTGCCTGTGCTCCCTCCCTCCCTTTCTTTCTCACCACACACACAAGCTTTCCAGGGCAGCAAATGCTCTTTATGTTTTACATTTAGACAGCAGCAAGTACAATGCAATTCCTGCCCTTAGGCATTAGTACAAAACAAAGAATTGTACTTCTTTGCCTCTCTGTATGGCTTTGTGTAGAACTCAGAACTTGATTTGGCCACAACCACCTTCTCTGTGTCCAAACAAGCCAGAGGGAAGCAAATCCATGGGAACTTTAGAAGCTGGGTAAGGAGAATGGCTGCAGGATGGTTGCACAGAGCTCTGGAAGGCTCCTGGACTTGGCGTGACTCGAGGAGGAATTTGGGCACAAAGGGGGGGTTGGATGCCTGGGTGCTTGCAAAATTGGTCACTGCTGAGCATCGTAAGCACCTGGGACCTTGCTGGGTCCAGCCAGCCACAGTTAGCACAGGTCCTGGGAAAAGCTGAGAAGAGACAGTCAGCAGCCACCACTACCACGCTTGCCCCAGGGCAGAAGACAGCAAGAAGGCTGTCAGGGCCCACCACTCGGGTGATTTTGACAGCTGACAAATATCCTGGTGGGGAATTACCCATTCATCAAAGCCAAAATTAATTATGTATGAGGTTTGAAGGAACAGTTCAGGAGTGCTGTGTTTGGGTGTTAGGTAGTGGTGGTCTGGGCTCTCAAGGTCACCACTAAAGAGGATGTTTAATGCCCTGCTGACACTTTGCTTTGATTTCAAGCTCCTTTTAAAATTCATTTGCACACTTCCTAGCTAGCTCAGATACACCCTGGATTAGTAACACACACCACTGCTCTTCTCAGCTCTCGCTGCCTTTGAGTATTCCAACTTCTTTTGCTCTTGCTTATCTCAGATTTTATATCTATCAGCAGTGTTTTCTCTGTGCAGCTCTCGTTTCCCTTCTCTGTCCCTCCATGTAATCCTCTGTGCTTCATTTAATCCTGGCTGCCCAATTATGCAAATTGCACATTTACATTTTGACAAGGCTCCTCCACCCTTTTCCCCGTCGTTATTTGTAACACAAATCATTTCCCCTCACTTCCCCCAGTTCCTAGCTGCCTCTCAGGTTGTCCTCTTGAAAACCACAGCCACAATCCTTCCTCCAGCCCTACCCCAGGGGTGTGTGACACAGAACAGCTCAGAGAAACCCATTGACCTCCTTGTACTGTGTTGGCTGAGAGCAGGAGGTCTTCTCACCCAACCATCAGGTGCAGAAGGGCTGGATTTACAAGATGAACTGGGAGTTTCAGGGTAGGTGAAATAATCTCCCTCTCCCTCTCACTTCATGGCAATTGATGCAGGTTTCTAGTAATTTTTTTCAGTGGTGGGGTTTTGCATCTGTTCCCCCAGAGATGAGCTGCACTTGTCTACTGTACACCTAGGGGGGAAAAAAAAGAAATCATCCAGAGTGAATCTGTAAAGGTAAAGTTCAACTGGAAAAATTCAGTGCTGGCTCTTCCATAAACTTACATAAATTCATAAAATGTAACTTACTTAGTCAAACTCAAAAGATTTTGCACTAGCAAAGCCTTAAGCTGCATTTACTACTACTGCACCCCAACAGCTATTATATTGCCCTCATCTCTATGCCATTTAACATTTTGCCAGCAGAGTAGCACCAGTTTCTGTTTCCATTCACCCTCTTCCTTGGAGGGGGTTTGTTTCTGCAGACTCGTGTTTTATTTGGGTAAGGCCTTATTTATCTTAATTCTAAGTACATCCTGCTCTGCGTTTACATTGGAGGAGACAAGGTCAGGGAAGTGTACCTCTTATTTAGACTGGAAAGTGCTGAAGTCTGAGGGCTCCCAGTGGCAGGCATTATTCTTACTGCTCTCTCATGGTGACCTTGGTTAGTTCCCATATAAGTTCATTACCACATCTCCCAAGAAACCTATATATCTGTGCCACTTTGCACCACGGTGAAATTACATTTAAAAGTACAAAAGCCATCTTAGCTTCGTTGGGCTGGGGCCAGACTTGCCCAAAGCATCACTGGCATCTCCACTCCTAACTTGCTTTTATGGCACTACCAACACAGGGGGGTTCTTTGCAAGTCACCTACAGCTGCAGCAATGTGGCCCCAAGAGGTGACAATCCCCAAAGGCTGGGAGGGAAGCAGCATCCCTCACCATGTACAGAGAGGCAGAAACAGTTAGAATCCCAGAATCACAGAATAATTTGGGATGGAAGGGACCTCTAAAGGCCATCTAGTCCACCCTCAACTAGACCAGGTTGCTCAGAGCCTTGTCAAGCCTCACCTTGAATATCCCTAGGGATGAGGCCTCAACCACCTCCCTGGGC
This sequence comes from Florisuga fusca, assembly GCA_038090715.1. NCBI lineage: Eukaryota > Metazoa > Chordata > Aves > Apodiformes > Trochilidae > Florisuga > Florisuga fusca. The sequence goes on along the minus strand of JAAWXA010000046.1, from coordinate 2,576,748 downwards.
AACCTCTTCCATTTGTCCAGTACCCTCATGGTAAAAAACCTGTTCCTAACATCCAGTCTAAATCTGCTCTTCTCTGATTTAAAAACACTATTAGCCCAAGCTTAGGGAGAAGCCTGTGGGAGAGCTGGCAGCAGAGCCTGGGCACGAGGAACCACGTGCCGTGAAGTTTCCTGCCTGATTTACGTCCACATGAATTTTTATAACAGGAATGCTTTTTTCCTCTTCTTTCTCTGTCAAGCTTGAGTGAGCACATGGTTACAAGACAAAATTGCCTTTGCTTTCCTCTGGTGCTCTCCCTGTCTGTTTTCCACCACTGCTCTCCCATCCATTCTTTGTCATTTTCCAGCCTGGTTACAGCCCCCATCATGGCTCCTCTCAATTCTCAGCCAAGACAATATGGAAAATTCACACTGATGAGGGAGAAGTTGGCCTCCTCTCCCTACAGCTATTTTTCTACAACACAAATTTACCTTTGATTCTGTTTCATCTCATGTCTATCAACCTCCAAATAAAGACCTGTTGGGTTTCTATCCAGTTCAGCCTCTCATTTACATTCCCAGTGCACATCCTTCTATACTTAGATTCAGCTCCTTCCCTGCCTTATCACCCCTTGTATCTGCTACCTTCAGCTCAGAATATTTCATAGAATCATAGAATCATCATGGTTGGAAAGGACCCACAAGACTGAGTCCAACCATCAGTCCTACACCACCTTAACCACTACATCATCTCCTGAAACACCATATCTAACCATTTTTTTAATACCTCCAAGGATGGCAACGCTACTACCTCCCTGTGCAGCCTGTTCAAATGCTTCACCACTCTTTCAGTGAATAATTTTTTTCCTTATATCCAACCTGAACCTCCCCTGGCACAACTTGAGCCCATTACAGCTTGTTCTATCAGAGTCACTGGGGAGAAGAGGCCAAGGTTCTGTCACTACAGCCTCCTCTCAGGCAGTTGTAGAGGGCAATCAGGTCTCCCCTCAGCCTCCTCCTCTCCAGGCTGAACAGCCCCATCTCCTTCAGCCTCTCAGAGAGACTAAAACCTGTTCTCCAGACCCCTAATCAGCCTCATTGCCCTTCTCTGCACCCTCATTTTTTGTCTTCTCTTTCTCCCCTCTCCCCTTTTTTTTTTTTTTCTCTGCTCTTAAGTGAACTCGTGTACCACTAAGCCCACTCCATTGGGGCACTGCCATCATTTCCAGTCCCCAGCACTAACTGGCCTAGGAATATCTCCCCTGGCCAACAGATCAGCAGCATGCACCCCCAGCTCACCCCTCTGGACAAGAGCCCAGCAGCAGCAATCACAGAAAGTGAGGGATTGGAAGGGACCTCGAAAGATCACTGAGTCCAACCCCCCTGCCAGAGCAGGGTCACCTCCAGCAGGACACACAGGAACACACCCAGGGGGGTTTGGAATGTTCTGCAGATGGAATTTCTGGCAGTGCTGCTGTGCCACCACTACTGCACCGTGCTGCACCCCTCACACCACTCCTGGGAAAAACTACAGGGAGGTGATCTACAGCACTAGGGCTGCATGTTGCTTTTTGGCCACTGGAGTAGAGCAGTAGGGAGGAAAGGAAAGGTCAGACACTGAGGGAAATAGAAGACACTTAAAGCTAAATACCAGAACATCAGTTTAACAAAGGAAGGAAATATTTTCCTCTCTGTACATTATAGACATGAATGGAGCAACAGGGCTGGGAGGTGCCACCACTGCCCCTACTCCAAGGAGCAATAGGTCTGGGAGGTGGTACCACTGTCTCTACTCCATGGATGAATAGGGCTGGGAGGTGGTACCACTGCCCTACTCCAAGGAGCAATAGGTCTGGGAGGTGGTACCACTGTCTCTACTCCATGGAGCAACAGGGCTGGGAGGTGCTACCACTGCCCCTGCTCCACAACCACCAAAGGGCTGCTGCCATGGGGAGGGATTTCCTAAGCTGTTCTCTGCCATCAGCCAGCAGGAGCACTCAGTCACAGGGAACCATGCTCGCTGCAGTCCTGGACCACTTGCTTTTTGAGATTTTGGGGTGAAAACCTGCCTGGAATCACACAGTCACTCCCCTTAGCTTTTGCAACCGTTTCGGCTGGAGCGCCAGGGCCTTCAGAGTGAAAAGCTCAGCTGCAGCTTCCCACCTGGGGCTGTGGGTTCTGGTATTCCCAGCAGAGCAGGCAGGGTCAGGCTCTGCAGCAGGCACATCCCAGGAGGCTCCGTGTGCGCGCAGAGCCTGGGGAACCCTGGACGCTGCTTTGAACTTCACTTATTAATACCCACCTCAAGGCTTCCTCCAGAAGGCAAGCTGAAAACTGCAGTCTGTGTTTCACTCAGAGGTATCCTCCACCTTTATGTTTGTGTCAAAACAGGGGACTTTCACCAATGCCTTTGTTGCCAGGGGCTTGAATGCTTGGTGCTCTGCTGCACAGCAGTGAACGCTGCTACGGATTCACTAATAGGGTTTGTGTGCATTTATTTTTTTTCTATAGTGGTTTAAGCAAATAAAATGAAATAACCAGAGGATTTTAACTGAGTTAATTAAAGGGGAGAGCAGTTCCAGACAAGCATGACATTAAAGACTTGCCAAATACCTCTTTTCTGAAAATATTACCAGCCACTTTCAAGTCTGCTCCAATTCTCAGGCTCCAGTGGAAAGTCCTTTCCAGACAAACAGTTCCAAAACAAGTCATCTGTCTAGGAGTTTGGAAAGGGGAATGGGCATGAGGAGAAAGCAGTTTTTATGGAAAAAAAAAGGAAAAAGATTGTATCTGAACATAACGGCTTGAAAGTTCTGTGAGTGTCCCCCTTCCAGAACATTTTAACTGCCATGGTTTTGTCTGTGGTTTCCAATCTGGGGACAGTGTAGTGAACCAGAGTTTCAGCTTCTTCAAAACTGAGTCTGAATTTGGTCCTAGATGTCTAAAATCTGTTTGATTTCATACTCTCAGGCTCTTTTCCCACGCTTTAAAGCTCTGTCCTGCTGTGCTGGCTTTGACAAGAAGCCCAAAGCAGTCACCAGTTTCTGTAATCAAGAAATTTGCCACAAACAGCTTTTTATTAAAATCAATGAGATCTGACCTGTTAATTTCTGAAGTAGCCTCCTGTATGCAGAGAGGCTCTGCAATATTGTCTGGCTCTCAAATGTGAGAAATGACACTTTGTATTGCTCATGGGGTGCTAAAAATGTAGAGATGTGAAATAGATTGGGAGATCTGCCAATACAAAGTTAATGGAAGTTCTCATAATTTCCCCAAGTGACATTACTGACCTGGGCTTGAAGCGAAGCCAGATCTGGTTTCACATCATCTAACATTTCACTAAATGTTAAACGATTGAGATTGAATTTTTTATTAGGTATGCCAGTATTTCATAATTTACCACAACCTCTAGATATATATTTTCCTTTTACAGTCTGGGAGATGTTTATTATGGTCTTTTGAGATGCATTAAAAGGGTGTTAGTACAAATAAAGCTCCCTGCTTTATTCTCCAGGCAAGCTGCAAAAGCAATTTCATACCAGCAGACTGGATACCTGGTGTGCTGCTTTAACACATAAGGATCCAACAAGTACACTCCAGCTCTCTCAAAGGGCAGATGTTTGATGACTTAGAGCTGCTGCAGTGGGAGAAGGTAACACAAGTGTGGAAGGGGAGAAAGACCTTCACCAAGGCAGCCCACCAACAGAGTGTTATTTTTCAAAATGTACCCACTCAACCCAATGGCACCCACAGCAGGGAAACATAAGGTAAATTAGTGACCTTTCAGGTCCAGATGTTAAGAGAGTAGAATAGCTGAGAAATCCAAGGGCTAAGGTCAAGATAAAGAGTGCTGCATAAATGCAGCAGCTGGAAGACACTGAAAAGGCATCAGAGACTGGAAGCACCAGGAATATATAAATCACTTGGTGCAATCTGCTGCAGAAAGGACTGCTGGTCTAGCCAGTCTCTTTCAACTATTGCCAACACTTTCCCAAAGCGCACGGTTAAAATTAGGCTTCCCGAGTCCATATTTAGAAATGGAAAGGCACCAAAAGTACTGAGCACCCATCAAAACACATGGATGGGTTCACAAAGCCTCTAGAAAGCAGGCCACACGCTTCAAGCAAAGATTTCTGTGCTGACTTACCCCAAACTGAAAAGGGTCTTGGTCAGAGCACTTCCCCTCACTCCCCCTTTCAAATTCAGCCTAAAGAAACATTTAAGAACCAACTTCTAGATTCATAAGAGCTTTGACCCATGTAGACCCAGAAGCATTAGAACTAATGAAGCGCAATTTCCAACGTTCCTTCTCCACCTGGATTCCAATAAGGAATGACATGTAACAGGGTCTCTTTCCTTTATCTTCCCCTCATTTTCATAGAACTTGCATAACTTCAGTGTCCTCACCATGGGTGGTTAGAATTCGCCCACATTTTCAAACATCTACTTGGTGATTTGGAAGTATGCTCAAGGATTTTGGGATCCCATCACTCACAGCAAAGGTTACACAAACCCCAAAGTGAGACAAACTGAAGGGCTTTGTGTTATTTATGTGTCTGCAGCCTCTCTAATTTATTAAAGTTTTTTTTTTTAACTAAGTAGAAGCCTTTCTAAGGCTGTAGGTTACAGAGGCTTGTTTGAATTTCCCTCTGTCTTGTTATGGTTTGAACAGTCTCTCGGCTTGCAGGAAGCTGGTTTCTGCTCACAGAGGTACAAGTAACTCCAGTTTGCTGTACTGAGAGCTTTTCATGAAATGCTAAAAGCTGAGGGGCAAAACAAAGGATAAACCACCTTTAATTGGTAGCACATGGCTAAGAAAACCAAACCAAACCAAACCAAACCAAACCAACCAACAAAACAACAAAAACCTCAACAAAACACACCTAGCCACAACATCAAGTTGTTTTATTTTTTACTGACTTCCAGATTTACTTTGCAAGTTTCCTTGTTTACTAACCCGGTCAAATCAATTCCCAAAGGCTACAACTCTTCCTATCAGATGGGACATAAACAAACATTATTCCACTGGATTAAGCCACAAGTATCTGCAAACAACCCCGAGCAGCCCCTTTAGGAGACAGAACTTCTGTGACCCCAGGACCTACCTATGCTGCCTGGTTCAGAGGATGCTGAGCTCAGAGGAGCAGCAGAAACACCAGGGAGTAACTGGGGCACTCCAGAGACTGAGCTTCATTGCAGGAGACACCAGGATCCCTGGATAAAGCTGACCAGCAGAAAAAAAATCCCCTGAACCATTCAGTTCCTTCCTCCACCAGACCTGGGTTTAATCAGATAATTAGAGTTCTAATGTATTTATTGCCTTTTTTTTTTTTTTTTTCAGGCTGGGACCATGTAAGCACTCCGGTGTTTGTGTTTATTGCTATGGTTTCAAATATTGCAGGAAGTTCAATCGCTGGGTTTTTCTTGCATATGGTATTGAGACCTATGAATATGGCCTATTGAAAATTAAAATTAGGCTGTGATTAACAACTATTTCCCAAATCAAGAGGAAACAAAAAAGCCCTATTGAGACAACTCCAAGGTGTAACCCAAAGCTTCTGACAAATCTGCCTGTTCCCCAGTCCTTGTCCCATTTGGCTATTACTGGGAGAAAGAGGAAACTCACAAAAACGTTCTTGTTTTCTCAGAGAGGTGTTTTTCTCCATTTAAAACAGTTTTGAGTTTGATCAAAATATCCTACCAGCAATTCAGAATTGGTTTTCTGAAAGCATAACAAAACATACCGCAGCTCCTACCTATGCACATACAAACACCCAGAGACAGAAACAAAACACTTCTAAAATCCTTGACTACTAATATGTGTATTTTCTAACCATTACTGCCTTCCAGACAAACCTTACCTTGAAAACACACATGAAGGATCTTTACTGCACTGACAGATGCTAAGAGCAGCTGCAGGGCCCTCTGCAGAGATCCTGATGCTCAGAGATCCTGATGCTCAGCTTTCTGCTCCTGGCAGGTGAGGCTTTTTAACCCCGTCCTGCAGAAGGGTGACCGTGTGCCCTGACTCCTTTGAAGAGCCTGGAGCAGGGGCTGGCAGCTCCAGGAATAACCCAGTTTCACAGTGGGGTTGACTTGTGCTCTGATTTCTGAGTTACCCAGGCAGCTGAACCTCAAGGAGGTGAAGTCTTCCTCTGGCTCACTCAAGGTCAATCACTGCTGGAGTGTTTGTCATGTTTCTCTCCCTGGCAGCTGTCAGAGGAGAGGGAGGCAGATGAGCTAATGAAGCTCATCTGGTACATTAGGTAGAAGAGGTGTAATGCAGAAGACTGCACATTCAAACCTCACTATTAGCTCATGCACAAGCTGGCCCTGGGTTCTCTCCTGAAGCTGGCGTGGAGGCTTGCAGCACTGTTACGGGGAATAAAGATGATAAATGACAGCTGCCTTCCTGACCATGTGCATCTTTTCCCTCCAGTGTGACTTAACTTGCTCCTGAGATCCACCTGGGGCAGCTGCCACTCCAGGTTTTCTGTCCTCTCGTGCATTTTATCAAGCCAGCAGAGAGTGTTTGTTCTCAGATGAGAGCACATGTTGCTTTGCACACTTAGGGAGTTGCAATCCTCCATGTCCTTGCCTGGGCTGAGGAGCCCTGTAGGGGTGTGAACCTGGACCTGTGCACCTTTTGGTTAGCTAAAGTCACATTTAGGAGAGAGTCCGGTCAAGATGCTCAGAAAATAATTTCCATCAGTAAAAAGTAGTAAAGAGAAATGCAAGGCTATTCACCTGCTAATCTGGACAGGTTTGATTCTCCTCTGAGTGAACCCCCCCAGCCTGTAGAGCTCTTACCTGTGCATCAGGGATGGTGCAGGGGCCTTGGTCTCATTTGGGTGAAATTACTCAACCAAAGCCCTCAGCACTTGGCTCTGACTCTGATGGACTATCCCTGGGAAACAAACCCAGGTTTGTTTTCAACCCCAAACCCTGCCCAGACAGCTGATTCCCAGTACCCCACCAGTAAAACTGGGACAGTCATGCTTCCCCTTGTTCTATGTCTGGTTGCTGAGTCCTCGTGGCACAGTGATGGTGTCTGCTGCTCTCAGGTCTTCTGGGGACTAAAGAAATGAAAAATGCTTTCGAGCAATTTAATGACAAACTTAGATGGCTTTTCAGGGGACTCCTCAACCAGTGGGATTCATGTGCCAGAATTAATTTGTTTGTAAATTAATCCACAAAAATGCTAGTACCCCTGGGGACTTATTGATAGAATATAAAGTTACAGATAACATCTTTGCCAATGTTCAGCAGTATCAATGCTGTTGTCTATCTTATTTTCTCCCTTATTATCTCTTCCTGTTGGTCTTTTACGTGGAACTAGCATTTTTGTCCTAATTAGACAATTACACATTATGATGCACTAATTTGTTAACCTATGTTCACAAATCTTTTAATTACAGCAGTTGTCTTTGATGTGCTGTTATTATTCAGCTATGGCAGTAAACAATTCAACAGCTAAGTGGAAGAAACTCATTATTTTCTGGGAGACATTGTCATTATTTTTCAAAGTATTTTTTCCTGGAATACAGACAGAGAATAAGCAGAGAAATACACAGAGAGAGTCATTACAGAAACCAAACACCTCATTCCACTCTATTGATAGTTATTACTGAAAACCCACAGATTTTTTTTACAGCATAAATAAATTGGGGACTTATTCTTCCCACTTGTAATCCTGCAGCTTTGAAACAGCCAGAGTGAGGACAAAGCCTTGTCTGGAGGCAACACAAGCAGCAGATCCTGGCTGTGTGACCCTTCCCTGTGCTTCCAGGCTTCAGGACAAGCATGGCACTGAGATGAGACACAGACAGAGGCAGAAGTTTTGGTCAGTTTTAAGTGCAAAAGCTCCACACTTTTAGATCTCTTAGGTGGCCTTAAAGAGAGTATTTAGCCCTTCTTTTGTCCTTTTTCTTGCTCAAGCCAATGTAGCAGAGTGATGCTATTTTTTATCCCTCTCAAGTTGTTCTCATTGAGATCCCTTTAATCTTTGTAGGGATTATGTTGATGTTGTCAAGCAGTTTTTTTCCCTCTCTGGGTGCAGAGAGGCACAGCTTCAGAGCTTCACTTGTCTGCATGAGGTGTGTGCCTTCAAAAGTTTTGGATTCCAGGCCTGGGTAAGACTTTCTCCTGACCTTGCATCCCTCAGGAGAGCAGCTACAGCCCCTGAGATCTCTTCTGAGAGTGGGAAGGGGAAAGGGAAGTGTCACCTACTGCAATGCCACACATCATTGTTTTCCAGAAACTATTTTTGGCCCAAAGAGTTTCTCAGCATACAAGCACTCACATAGCCTTCAGCTGGCAGTCAAAAGCTGTAGCTGTTTTTGAGAACCAGAAAATAAATGGCAGAAAATATTGTTGTGTCTCCAAAGCAGTATCAGCAACTCCTACCCATTCCTCCTGGCAGATGTTTTTCTAACTCCTTCCTTAAGAGCTGGAATGATGGAGTTGGGCCCTCTCCAGCACTCTCTTCCAATGCTAAACCCTTCCTGCCCTCAGGGTGCTTTTTCTAATGTGTCATCTGTGTCACCTCAGTGGCAATTTAGGGCCATGATTTGTTGCCCTACCCACTTCCCTGGAAGAGAGGAGCAGAGCAGAGCAGGGAAGAGCAAGAAGAAAGGAAGAGATCTGCTCTGCCTCCTGGGGAACCAGCCTGTGGTGACGTTTCTGTGGTTTGCAGCTTGTTTCCTTTCTCCTGCATGTGCTCTGGTTTCCACTCCATAAAACCCAGCAGCGCCCATGCCATGGTGAGACCATCAGTGAGAACTTAGAGGGTTCATTTTGTTGCAGTTTTAAAATGTCAGCTTCAGCTGTGCAGTCACATTACTGCCATTAGCTTTAATATACTCGATGCCTAATCTGCCAGGGCTTCTTTATTGACAGGCTGCATCTTTATTTGAGCTTGAATAAACTTGTGCATAAAATGATATCAGCGATGACAGCTGAAAAGAGGTCTATTGCTCTTTAAATTTTTTGATGGGAGGCAAGTGCTCTGTCATTTGTGATAGCATTATATGTAATCCAACATAACAACTTGATAGTCTGATACAGCACCAGCCCTGTTCCCTGCCACCACGGTAGAGAGCTGCTGTGTACAGCAAAACCACCACTGACAGCTGGGAGAAGGGCTGTGCTCCTCTCTTTAAATTTCTAGCACACACCCCCCCACCCTGCATCTTTATTGATTTTTTTTTTTTTTTTTTTTTTTTTTTTTTTTTTTTTAATTCCTGGGGAAATTGGGCTGGTTTGGAAACTCCTCCCAGGCTGAAGGCACCTCCTGAGATGTCTCTGTTTTGCAGCTCTGCCTGCAGAGCTGGGGCTGTGCCCTGGGAAGGGCAGGGCAGGGGCTCCTCCACACTGTTGCACAGTGCAAGCTCCATCTGCCAAATTCTCCCACCACTGCTTGCTTCCCTTCCAGCCTCTCAGTTCTGGCCTGTCAGGGGCTGTGTGCTGTCACCCAGAGTCCTCACCTTCCTTCCTCTCTTCTAACCCCAGGATAAGGACACTTCTGGTGCATCACCAGCAGCTCTTGGTGCACTGCCAGAAGAGATGTGCTCTGCCACTCTGCAGGGACACTGTGGTCCTCTCCTCTGTCCCTTCTTGCTGGTGGCTCCCCACCTTCCCATCCATGTATGGGAAGAGTATTACAGAGCTCAAATGTTTTGACCACTACTGGTTTATTAACTGAATTGTGATTTTTTTACATTGCAATATCTTAACTGCTTGAGGTCAGGCAATTCAGAAATTAACTCCAAGTTAGTTCTCACATGAAAAAGATCAATGCACAAGATAAAAGCTTGCCACAGGATTATGAACAGTTCATGTCCTAAAGAAATATCTACTCTGTTTTTTTAAGTGGACTTGATTTTCACTCCTTTACACCTCATTGATAGTGGTACAATTGATTTCAGTCACTGAAAATACAGTTAAGCAATTCAGTTTAATTTAGCTGAGCCGTACCAGCATAAAACTGGTATGGGATAAAGAACCAGTGTGAGCTGATGCAGCACCCCCAGCTTTGGCAGTAACATCAAGGACCAGTTTATTTTTTCACATATCCAATGCAGCCTAGAGCAGCACCAGGAAGCAACCCAGTGACCCTGAGCATTACCCAAAGGTCTCTTCAGATGAATTTTAATTTTATGTTATATGGTGCTGAACAAGGTGTCAGACAAAGCTCACAGGCAGGTGGATACCAAACCTACATGTAACTAGCTGAGGGGAGTGTTTTATGGCCCAGACTGGTGGAGGAGGCTGTGCTTCACCTGTACTCGTTTCTGGCTGGCAAGGAGCACAGAAATAACCTCTCCTGACCTTTGGCAAAACAGGAATCCCAGAATTTCACATGGGTTATTTCCCCTATCTGGTCTTATTTTTTATTCCTGTCTCTGCCTGTTAAAGCCTTACTTTTTTTCTGGTTAAATCTTTCCTTCATTGTAATCACAACAGGACCTTCCCTTGTCCAGGAGCATCGTTGCAGGGGTTTCTATAGCTCTCCCTGTGCATAAAGAATCATAGAACCATTTAGCTTGGGAAAGACCTTTAAGATCATTGAATCCAACTGCAAAGCAAGCACTGCCAAGTTGAGCACTGAGCCCTGTCCCCAAGTGCCACACACAGAGGACCAGGACACTGGGACTGCTGCTGGGCAGGCTCAGGGAGCAGCACATCCCTCTGGGGAGGAGGGGGCTGCATTTCCAAAGCAAATTCTGTGCCAAAGGGCCAGAATGTTCCCCAGGCAGGTGAGCATTGTTCCCATTTGCAGAGGAGGACAGGCACAAAGGCAGGGATAGCCCTGGAGCCAGGTCTTGGTCAGTCAGAGCTGAGACCTTCCCACCTGGCATGCCAAGGAAAATGTTGGATGAAACTGGATGTGTGCTGAGGGGTTATTCCCCTTATAGCTTCCTCAAAAAAAAAAAAGGCCTTAGGGCAGTGGTGCTGTGCCTAAACAGACAGGGCTGGAAACCTGGAGGGTGAGGAAATATTGCAAGTGAGGTTTCTCTCCCAGACCTTCAGCCACAGCCTTGCTGCTTTGGAAAATCAAAGGTGGTTTAACCCACATCAGTTCCCTGGTGGGAAAAGGTGGGAAGATCAGAGCTTCCCGAATTAATCAGAGATTTTATTAGTAAAAAGTCTGGTTACTGTGCATAAAAACACTTTCATTTTTGTGATGCATTCATTCTCTTCCTGAGGCTGTTGCTAAGCTAGGCAGCTGTTAACATCTTCAGGTTGCTTCAGTCCATAATCTCTTGACAAACTTCTTAGGCAGAGACTCAGGGACCACAAGTGTGTGGGGTAAAAAGTAAATGCAGAAGTGTCAGCAGTTAATAGAAGTAAATTAATGGTTAATTGGCCCACACATGCATAATTAGTTCCAGGTTCTAGGTTGAAAGTAATACTTCTGTTCTAAAACAAAGACTGCAGTTATTAGAGTAATCCAAACATGCTGTAACCCAACCTCAGGCTTCTCTGAGTCTCTCACCAAGTCAAAGGCCAGAAGCCACATTCATCCCTGCTTCACCAGGGAAACCTTCAAACTTCTGGACCACATGGGCAGAACTCTCTGCTGAACTCATCCCACATTCAGGCAAAGCCCTGGAGATTTGTCCCTTTGAAGCTCTTCTGCTGAGAGGTTATGTCCATGTCTCCCGGGATGGGAAGCTTTGGGAAGCACCAGGTAGGGCAGTGGTATCCTTTCTCTCTGGATCACCAGATCACCTTCCAGTGATGCAGAGAGGAACCTGTCCTTGTGGGGTGACATGTGGGCTGTGCTCACTGCTGGCCCCATGGCTCCTGGTGGCTCTGAGCAAGATTTCTCCAAGAGTATTTCTGTTGGGGCTGAAGCTGCAGAAGGGCTCTTTGGGAATCTCCATGAGCTAAATTGCTTAACAGCAACCCAGCAAGGGCCACTACATTAAAAAAAAATAAAAATCTCTATTTTAAATGTCAAGAACAAAGCCTTTGCTGGAAGATCGATAGAAGCACAGGAAGAAGTATTTTCAGCTTCACATCCTTCATTCATCATTATCTTCATTACTTGCCTTGTTTGCAAGGCTGCTCTGAGCCAAGCAAAAGGACACAAGCTGCCATCTGTCTTCTCCCTCCTCTGAGCTGCAATCCATTTGCTCCCTTCCTCCAGCCTGGGTGAGGAGGGGATGGGTTTGTGCTGGAAAGGAGCTCTTCAGGATGGAACAGAGCTGAGCAGGGAGCACAGGCAGGCAGGGACGGGAGAGCTGGGCAAGGGGGGAACCCAAAGGTGCTAAAGATACTCACTAAGGGCTGACTTTTTTTTTCCTGTAATTTCTCAGCACCGTTTGCTATTACAATGTAAAATAGGAAAGTGGAGTTGAGGAAGATGGAGATGTGCAGTGGCTCCAGCTTGGAAGCTCCCTGCCTGCTGAGGAGGCATGGAACACCATGCAGGGTTTGTAACGTGGAGCTCACTAATGGATGAAGTTGGACAGCTTGTCTTCCTGCAGAAAACCAAGTGGCCACTGTTGATTAAGGCAGGTACACGGGTGGGTTTAAAAAAGGAATCAAACCAGTGCTACAGGCAGAAGAAATGAGGTTAGGAAAGTGCTTAATGGTGTGTAGCCTTCCAGAGGCTGAGAAGATCAGTGCTCTCCTTGTGATGTAAAGAGCAAATTCACCCACTCATCACCAGCCTCTGTTATGAGGAAACTTCATTTTACAGATGGGGTGATCCCAGCCTTGCCTTGTTCATTCCACTGCTGACCACTGCCAGGTTTTGTGTGAGCTCAGTACAGGACACTTACTCACAACGTAACCGCATTTAACAGCAGCCAAGGGATCTGAGAGAGGGGGCAAAGATACCTATTTAAACTGTAGGCAGCTTTTAATAGCTCTTAAAATGCCTTTTCAACGAGAACTTAACTCAGGAGGTCAAATAAATGGAGTGAATCCTGTGATTTCATTTCTCTTAATGTGGATCCAAGGCAGGCTGCAAGAGGATGGCCATTTCACCTTGGCTGCCTTTCCACTCAGGGGTTAATCAACATGCTGGTGTTTTAGGTCTCATTTCTACCATATTTTTTTTTCAGTAAGCACACATCAACTCTAAAGATCTTAATTAGAGTCTTTGGAAAAAACCAATATGCTATAATTCTTCCACTGAGGTCTATATGGAAAACAAGGAACATATTTCAAATGCAATGGTAACAAACAAACAAGTGTGCTCACCCCGGTGCACAGCCCCAGCAAACACACACACACACTTCCTTAATATGCTTGCTTAGGCTTTACAATCTGTTTATTAATTCCTGAATAGACTTGATATGCCCTCTGGAAAAAAATACTAAAATAATATCTCTCAATTGGCTTCTCTGTTAGCATGCCTCTAATTAACTAACGTGCACCTCCACTTGCTGTTACAGCTTCATGATTCCTAACACCAGTGTTGTTAGGTGCCAGCTATAAAAATTTTTAACAGCTCTCCTGTTACCACTTTTCTCCTAAGTACATGAAAGTGGCTTCACATACCTGACCTTTCTCTTCCCTGCTTCCACATTTTTAACCCTTCTTTCCCACTGCAGCAAGGAGCTGACACATTGAATACCTTGCAGTGAACAGAACTGAGAAGATCCAGTAACCCCACAGAGTTGGTTTGCAACCAGCACAGCCCCATACCCCTTGATCTCCACATGCAACCGAAACCTGTTAGCCAGTCCACAGCCTAACACCCAGTAACAACCAGGAAGCAAATCCAATGAATTATTTTCCTTTTTCAAGGTAAGCAGGACCATGGATTTAGCTGGAGCTGACAACTTTGGGTGTGCTCCTCACCCAGCAGTTCAGGAGAGCATCCTTAGGACACTCATGCAAAGTGACCCTCTGGCCCAAAACTGATTCAATGGTTAAAATAAATGACTCAAAGGGAAAGATGCCACTCACATCTTGAGCAGCTGCTCCTGGACACCAGGTTCTAACTGGAGGTCAGGTTAAGCAGCACCAAGGTTGTAGTGGCTTGGTGTGGCTGATGGAGCTGGATGAGGCTGCAGCCTGGAGGGGCATGGCTTTGGGCCAAGATCATTACCTATATTTTCCTCTTACAACTCACAGAAAATGAAAGTTATTATTTTTCTGCCCACTAGTAGAAGAAAAAAAGCCAGAACCACCTCCTGCCCAAACAGAAAACCCAGGCAGATAAGCCATTTCTGCTGGCACCTATGGTGCCATGTACATACTGAATCCTGTTAACAATTCTGATCTGAATCACTCAGAAACCATACCAAAGTACTAAATCCATCACTCGTTCTCCATCAGAATGAGGAGATCGGTTCATGATCCCATGGGATGTGCTCAGGATCCTGTCTGGGAGCTGCTGGGAGCAGAGCAGGAGCAGCAAGGGGAGGGTGCAGCATGAGTCCTTCTCAATCTACCACCCCCACCCCCAAGCATCAGCCCTTCTTGATCAGACCCTGCACAGCAGCAGCTGAAGGCCACTGAAGGAATCTTACCTGTCTGGGAGATCCTGGGTAACATCCTGTGGCTGAGAGCATCACAGCTTGGCAATGTGAGTGTGAAAAAAACAAACCACCTCCTCCCGTGTTCAGCAGTGACAAAGCCTGGCAGGAGCTGAAAGCACTTGAAATTAGATCCTCAAAGCCTTTTTGTCAGCAAACTAGTATGTGTCTACTCCAAGGAGCAGTCCCTGGCTCTCTGGTCAAAAGATGCAAATGGCTCATGGCAGCTCTGTGCAAACCCCCTCATCCTGGGAGTTATCTAAGCCAGGCTGCACAGTACATTCATTGGACCCTCCCTATTGAGTATCTTTGTGGCCTTCAAACAATTTTTTCTGCCTGGTTTTCACTGTCTAAGATAAGGGGAGGTTAGCATGGCAGCATCTGGATGAATCTGGTTGAATTTGTTGCCTGCTGGCCTTGTGCAGGAGAGCTGAGCAGTGTGGGGAAAGCCTGTCCTGGTTCAACCCTGGCTGTGCTGCCAACCAGAGCTGCTCCCTGGAGTAAATTATCCTCTGAGTTGCACACAGGTGTGTCACATGAAGGAGTTTGTGTTCCTGGAGGAGAGCACCTGGGCACTACCATGCTGAGCCTGGAGGAGCAAGGGACTCAAGGCTGATGAGCCAACGAGGGCACAAAAATACTCATCAGTGTAAACCTACCCAGATATGTCTGTCAGGGCTCCTCAAGGGTCAGTGGAACTACTGAGGGGCTGTCATCCCTGCCAGGGAAGGCTCTCATAAATAAGCACAAGCTCTGCCAGCCCTGAGGTGCAGCAGTTTGTAGGCAATTGCAGGGGCAGCAGTTGGGCAGGTGCCACCAACCCTGCAGAACCCACAACTAAATCACACCCTTCCATCGTCTGAATTTGAAGCAGAAGTACCAGACACAGCCTGGAAGTTAACTCCTGTCCTTCCAAACCTGTTCCTAAGGTAGGCTGGGGCTGAAGCATCCTCTGTGTCCTTGCATTGCCACTGTCCCCAGCTGAGCAGTGTGCCTAATGGGGGGAAGGGTAATTTCATTTGATGTGAAATTTTATTAGTGACAGTTTCTTCCTGTGACTGCTCAGAGGGCTGGGCAGGTTCGATGGGGTTTTCATGGTACATATCAAGCTTAAAGTAACCAAGAAAAGCCAAGGACAGTGTGGTGCGTGGGCAACTGGGAGCAGGGAGGGAGCAGCTGGGAGAGGGAGAACCAAGGGGAGCTGGACCAGCAGCCTGGCAGAGAGCAGAAAAGGCCTGGGGAGAGAGAAGGGCAGCTATCACCTCCAGCAGGGAGAAAGAAGAGAAAAAAAGAGTGGAAAAGGGTGAGTGATCAGCAGGGTCTGTTTGGTTTCCCCTGTGGGAAGGAAGAGATTTCGTGCAGGGTCCCTGCTGCCCTCGTGTCCCCCAGCTCAGTGCAGCTCCTCTGGCAGCAAAGCAGAGGGAAGCTGGCTCCCCAGCAGCTCCCAGTTCCCACACACTATTTAACCCCCAGCAAATGCCCTGCTTGGAGAACTCCCACCCTTCTGCTAGGGATTTTTTTTTTTGTTGTTGCTTTGTTTTTGTTTTGTTCTGTTTTCCTATTGCTTTTCTCTCTCTGGGATTTTGACTCTCTAGCAGCTCTTTAGTGTTATATATATATATATATGCCTTGATAAAGTCCTTACAACCAGCCCACTGCCAGTTTGCTGAAACAGGAGCCCAGCAGCTGGGACTTCACCCTGCAGCCCTGAGCAGCAGATGAGCAGAAAGCCCCAGGACCCCTCTGGTTTCACCAAACCCAAACTCAGGAGCACCCATGCACCCGTGAGAGCTGGGGCAGCCCCTTCCCTGGCAGCCATCCCCTCCCTCCCTGCAAGGCTGCTGGAGGTCTGAGCAGGCTCAGAGAGGATCAGAATCCCCCTCATCTCCATGCAGCCAAGGACAAGCCATGAAAAAGATGCTCCCAGTGCAGAGGAGGAAGAGGAGCTGCTCCTGGGTCCCTGGGCTGACCTTCGCCTTGATCCTGCTGTCAGCACCCACCACCTGCACTGGCATTGAACAAACAGATCAATAATCAGCTGTTACTGATGAAAAGCAGTAATAAAGGACATGATTTCTTGCTTATTCCTTACAGTTAGTGGTGTAATAAAACGAAAATAACATAAACTAATGGTGTAAAGGTTTGAGGAGCTGAGATGGCACAAACGAGAATCCACTTGGCACACAAAGGTACTTCTAGGAGTGGGAAATGACAATTCTTCTGTCTTCAAGTGTCTGTGGAAGCAAGAGGCTTCATAGTGTCCTTGTCCATTCCCCTGCCTTGAGGTCACATCAGGCTGGCAGGTTACCTGTGATGCTGAGCTGCAGCTAGTGATGGATTACTTGCCAGGAAAAAAGTTTGCTTTTGTGGAGGTCTGAAATGCCCTGCTTTGCTCCTGGGAGGTGGTGAGCACCCAAATGAACTGAATCACAGCCAGGCCTGGTCTTCTCCAGGAGCAGGGGAAGGGTCTCACCCTCTTACTCACATATTCTGGGCCTCTCTCAGACATCTCTGGCTGCTGAATTGTGTAAATATCAGAAAATGTTTTGTTTTCCTCTGCTCAGAAAGGAGAGATTTACTTCCTCTACAAGGGAAGTCCCATATCCTCTTTCCCCCCTTACCTCCATCTCCTCCATCCCTCATTGTCCCCATCTCCTCTTTCCCCCACTGTCCCCATCTCCTTCTGCTCACTTTGGGCAGGTTCAGCCTTCAACAATCTCATTCTGCAGCCTGACTTGTTTTGCTACAGTAGAAAAAAACCACCAAAAAACAAAAAAACCAAAGCCCAGCAAATAAAACCTCAGTATATTTCTTCCCGTGAATGCCTTAAACCAGCTCAGAGAGGACCCAGGGACCATCAGCCTGGCTCAGGGGAGCACCTCAGCAAGCTGAGCCCACACTGCAGATCCTGCTTTTCTCTTTCTGTGGAGTTTTTCTCTTTTTCCATTTCTCTTTCCAAGCTGCCATCCCCTCCAAGGTGCAGCTGCCAGCAGTGCCCCTGTGGCTCTCCTGCCTCCCAGGGGACAGCTCAGTGTCTCAAGTCCCCTTGTGCCACCACAACATAAGCTGCCAAGTCTGGTTCTGCACATTCAGAGCTCAGAGAGGGTTGTTTTGGTTTGGTTTTTTCCAGCACTCTGCCCTGAGCTCTTTACCTTCAGCCATGGCTGTAAAAGCTGAATTGTTTTTTTCCTTCCCCCCCATCAAAACCCCACAGTGGCTGCTGGCACAGGGCTCAGCCACAGCCTTTGGTTTCCATTTTTAGGGCCCATTGAACAAGTGTTATGGAAGTGATAAGCATCAAAAAAATTCATTTTTAAAATGATCATCATTGTCATGCAATTCCAGGACAAAGAGGTTTGGGTTTTTTGTGGTTTTTTTTTGTTTTTTTTTTCCCCCTCATGTTGCCACAGGTAGCAGAAGAGGACCAGACCAATTAGAACTGTTCCCTGAGCCATTCCCTCAAGGGTTTAGTGCAGGGCAATGTATTACATGAAAGCAGCACTGGTTACACTCTAAATCACTTGTACCTGTGTTGAAATATTGATGAATTAATTCCTTGTGCTGGGAACCATCCCCACGTGATCCAGCTGGGATATGAGGGCATGTGGAGGGATCCTGAGCATCCTGCTCATGATTCTTGCTGTGGCCTGATGACATCCATTTAATGGCTTGAACCAGGAGGAGGGGAGATTTAGGTTAGACATTAGGGACAAATTCTTTGGTGTCAGGGTGCTGAGCCCCTGGCCCAGGTTGCCCAGAGAAGCTGTGGCTGCCCCATCCCTGGCAGTGTTCAGGGCCAGGTTGGATGGGGCTTGGAGCAACCTGGGCTGGTGGGAGGTGTCCCTGCCCATGGAGGAGGTTGGAACTGGATGAACTTGAAGGTCTCTTCCAACCCAAACCCCTGTATGGTTCCATGATCCTTACTGCAGCACCAGGGCAAAACGAGTCATTCCAATTGCATTCCTCCACCAGCATCCCCTAAGTACACCTGGGGGGAATTATTCCATGGTACCTACAGAAGGACACCCCTGTTTTACTGTAAATTGAAGCTAAACTATCTACAGAAAGTAGAATCCATCAAGGCAAATAGAGATGGGGGTGTTCATGTGGGTTAACGGGACAGTCTGGTTTTCTCATCCCTAGTAAATCAGGGATGTATGTGGCATCACCCACAGGTGGCTACGAGGTGCCCTCTGGGGTGCTGAGGGGTTTCAGAGCAAGGTGCTGAGAGGGGATGCCCACTGGGCTGGGCTGGGCTCCAACTGGGTCTGTGGGCTGCACCCTAAAGCACGGCTGGGTCCCTGCAGGGCTGAGCAGGTGAATGCAGGAGCATCCTCTGCTCCACCATCCCCACCACACCCGCTGCCCCGTGTGCTGGGACAAACTGAGCTGGTCCCAGGCCAAGGGGAGCAGAAAGGCTGCTCTGACTTGCAGAGCATAAGAATTGCACGAGGAACATATCTGCAAGGGCCCAGAAGGGCTGGATTAGGGTATTTATGGTTCTCCAAGGCTCATTTCACAAGCAGAGCCAGCCAGCTGGAAAGAGCCTTTAAAGCACCACGGAACCCCAAAAGGCCCAGAGCAATTACCAGCCTGATGGAGGGCATGCTGCTGGTGTTGGGAGGGGGAAAGGAGGGTGCCACCTTGAAACCCAGGCTGGAGATGTCCCTTAGCCCTGCTCAAAGTGCTGTTCCAGACCTCACTGGGTGCCTGCAGATATATCCCACCCCAGGCACACACCTTGTCAGTGGCAGAGCCCCCCAGCCCCCCCACCCCATGCCCGTCACAAGTAGCTTGCTCCCAAATCCAGATGGTGCCATCCATCCTTTTCCTGCTCAACAGCACCTCCCACCCAGGCACCCCAACACTGCTCAGGTTTGCCTTCCAGGAGGAGTGGATTCTTGCTGGGGTTTGGGCCTTGTTTTTAAATTCCCTCACAGCCACCAGAGCAGCGTTTCACGCCCACCCCCTCCCGGCCTTCCTTGGCACCAGAAACCAAACCACAGTGGGGGAATTTTTTAATTATTTTTTTATTTTTTTTTCTTTTCTTCTGTATCTTTACGACTCTTCTTCCAGTAGCACATAAAACAAATTAGCCACTTAGGCCATTATTAGGCACTTATGGCCTTTTGATGGTTATGATTTATAGCAGCAATTTGCACTGGCGTAGCGCGGTTCAGGCCCGGCTAACGCGGCGACGATTGCGCTTTGCGTTGCAGTTGTGTCATTCTTCTGAGGCTCTGGGAGAGCTTCCTGAGGCCCTGCTGGGACTGACACCAAAGCTCTGGGGTGCCAGGAGTCCTGCCCTTTCCCTCCATTCCAGTACTCACACTCAGAGCCACCCCTGCTTGGAGAATACACAACAGGCTCCAGGAGAGCCGGTTCAGGGCTATCTTGCAGCAGAGGAGAGCCTGGCTGTCCCTTAGCTGCTGTTTTTAGATTCTTTCCCGAGAAAAAATGAAGTGTATTTATGAATAAAGAGCTTATGTGAGAGCAGGTGGGTTGCTCCTGGAGAACCACGGAAAGGGGGGGGGGAGGTTGGAAGGGATCTCTGGAGATCATCCAGTCCAACCCCACTGCTGGAGCAGGATGTCCTAGAGCAGATCAATCAGGAATCCATCCAGATGGGTTCTGGATGTCTCCAGAGACAGAGACTTCACCACTTCTCTGGGCAGCCTGTGCCAGTGCTGTGTTACCTTCCCAGTGAAGTATTTTTTCCCCTATGTTCCAGTTTGTGACCATCACCCCTTATCCTGTCACTGAACACCACCAACAGTCTGTTCCCACCCTCCTGACACCCTAAATATTCATAAGCATCCATCTCCCCCTTGGTCTCCTCTCCAGGCTGAACAGCCCCAACTCCCTCAGCTTTTCCTCCTAAGGTAGATGCTCCAGTGCCCTCATGGGCAGGAGGACATCACCTTTATGTCCCTACAGCTGGGCTGTGGGAGCCAGCAGAGCAAGGGGGACAACTCTGCCCCTTTATGTGACACTTGGGATGTGTCCCTGCTCTTTGGGTCCTCAGCTCAACTCGCAGGAGCTTTGTTGTACCTGTGGGCACTGCTGAGTCCACACTCAGAATAAATGAAACTCTGGGACATTCTAAAGACAGAAACCCAAAGTCTGGTGAAATAGAGCAGGACTTCTCAGCTCTGGACATGGTTTATACCCTACAGCAGAACTGACCCCAAAACACCATCACCTGCAGCTTTTCCTCTCCATGGATTTACAGGTGACTTGGAAAGAGTTATCTGCCTGTCTTAGGATCTTATTTTCTCCTTCATTTTTGGCACCTTACTACAGCTTATTTGAGCTCAGAGAGGAGACCCAGGAATAAGTGTCCCCAGCTAGGGCATGAGGAGGTGGGGTTGTGCTGTCTGCTCTGGCCTTGGCCACTTTCTCCTCTGGGGTGGGGGGGATTTGTCTGGGCCTCAGTTCTCCCAGCTGAGTACATTCTTCTTCTTCCTCACAAGGATGTCCTCACAGGTTTTGTTGTTGGGTTTTAAGCAAAGCCAGATGGGTTGAAAGACGGGATGGACAGGTTTGGGATGGAGGGTGCCGGAGCTGGGGCTGCTCCTACCAGTCCCCATATGTGATGGGAGCTGTGTGTTCCTTCACCAGCCATGGGGAAGGGGCTCAGTTCTTGCCCTCACTCACACCTCCTCTCTTACCTCCTGCTCCCCCCTTGGCTGCCCTCCGTGCAGGCATGGGGAGATGCTCAGAGAGAGCAGCCATCGAGATGCTCTGAGCCACTTTGCCGGGATCCAGCTCTGATGAAAACTGCTTATGATGCAAACTCATTATCTGGGAACATGCCCTATTACTCGGGGATGTTTTAGAAAATTAAACATGCCACCCCCTCAAAAGTTTACCTTTATGCAAACCAAAATGTCAACATCTGGCAGGAGGACTCATGGATTATTTTTTTATTTTTTTTCAGCCTGTCTGTAGCAAGGGGCTGCTTTCTCATTTTTGTTTTGGTTTGGTTTGTTTTTTTTTTCCCAGACACTCATCATCATACGCATGCAAAGCACATCCTGAAGTAATTTTCCTAGTAAAGGCAAGTGTAGAAAGCTTAGCGTTAAATGCTCTTTCAAAGCCACCAGGAATATCACTGTTTACTTGTTTCCTGGTCTGTAACAGATGCTGGCATTCAACATTCAGAGCGCCTCCGGAAAAAAAGGAGGAAAAAAAAAAAAAAAAAAGATTGCCATGACAAGGTTAGCAAATGACAATTATTTGTCAGGAAATCTATTTTTTCCTCCCCTTTCCCCCCCCCAACCCTCCTCCCTTGAGCTGCTCGTTATGAATGAGCTCCTGCTGCCTCCCCACGCCCACAGGTTGGTGCCAGCCCCTGGGGAGGATGTGGTGGCATGGGGTGATGGGCAGTGCCAGCTCAGTGCCATGGGGCTGCTCCAGATGCTGCCCTCAGCCTCCATCTGCTCCCACAGCCTCTGATGGACTTCAAAATTCAGGCAGGAGAAAAGCAGTAGTGGTGTCTGCTACAGCCCTGGATGCTGTTCTGGAGTGTGTCCAGAGAAGTATAACAGAGGTGGGGAAGGGTCTGCCCAGGAGGAGCTGAGGGATATGGGGGTGCTGGAGAAAAGGAGGCTGAGGGGAGACCTTCTCACTCTGCAACCCCCTGAGAGGAGGTTGGAGCAAGATGGGGGGGGCTCAGTGTCTTATAGAATCACAGAATCATCCAGGTTGGAATGAAATCATCAAGTCCAACCCTTGATCCACTCCCCCCGTGGTTCCCAGCCCATGGCACTGAGTGCCACATTCAGTCTCTTCTTAAAAACCTCCGGGAATGGAGAATCCACCCCCTCCCTGGGCAGGGAGTTGTAGAGAGTGATGAGGTCTCCCCTGAGCCTCCTCTTCTCCCGAAGCAATCCCAGCTCCCTCAGCCCTTCCTCACAGGACTCGTGCTGGATCCCTTCACAGCCTCCTTGCTCTTCTCTGGACCTGCTCCAGCACCTCAATCTCCTTCCTGACCTGAGGGGCCAGTTCAAGGAACAAGCTATAGACAAGAGAAAATAGCCTCAAGTTGTGCCAGGGGAGGTTTAGGTCAGACATTGGGAAGAAGTTCTTTGGTGTGAGGGTGCTGAGCCCCTGGCCCAGGTTGCCCAGAGAAGCTGTGGCTGCCCCATCCCTGGCAGTGTTGAAATCCAGGTTGGATGGGGCTTGGAGCAACCTGGGAGGTGTCCCTGCCCATGGCAGAGGGTTGGGACTAGATGGATCTTTAAAGCCCAACCCAGCCTGTGATTCTGCAATTCTGTGAAAATGCAAAACTTCAGTGGTGTTTGCTTGCCACAAACAGGGGCTCAGCCACAATGTAGCCATTTTCCTATTTCTTATTAATCACCACTCAGCTCCTGCCTCTGGATTTCCTCTTGGGACAGAGCTGCTCTTGGCACTCTGAGCTCTCAGTGATGCCACAAGCAGTGAGCCCTTCCCACCACCCCCTGTACAGCAGACAGATTCAGACCAGTGGGAAAGGCCAGAGAGAGCTGCCTGGCAGCCTGCTCGGAGTATAAATAAAAAACAATGGACATGCACATAAACAAAATCTATTGCATCATCTTCTTCTTGGAGTCAAGCACTACTCTGGGAAAACATTGCCTCTTCATCAAGTATTATCTCTTGCAATCAGTTCATTGGGCCAACCAGGAAGGTTTTTTTGGTTTTGTTTTTGTTTTTTTTTAAAAAAAAGTCAGACATTCCCAAAACTTTCCCCTCCCCATTGCTCCCAGGCTGAGTTTCTGAGCAAGCCCAGGAAAACACAAACTCTATGGGCCCCAGCAGGGCCTGGGTGCTCCTTCCTCCCTCACCACATCCCAAGTCTTCCCATGGGGTGATGCTCCTACCCCTGTCACCACTGATGGGACAGGACAATGCCAGCCCTGACCATGGCCCCATGCTCTGTGTCAGCAGAGGCTTTAGCAGAGAAACACCAGTTCTGCCCTTGCAGAACTGAAACCTCTGCTGCAAAGGCACCAAGTTCATAGGCTGGTGTTTTGGTAGTGGAAAGTGTATTTTTTTTTTCCCCTTGTGGCTATAAATCTGTAGGTTACATCCCTCTCCCTGCCAAGAGGAAAATGCTCTTTTATGAAAAAGCGGAAGAGTGGAGAGAGAGCTGATATTGCTCTTAAAGGAGGATGGGAGACAGCAGCACAGTCAGGAAGCCTTTAGGCTAGCTTCAGAATTGATTTTGGTCTTTTTCAGACACAAAAAATGCTCTAAATACCAGCTGACTGGCTTTGTTCACTGGGAACTTGCTTGTCTTGCAAGGCAGAAAGGAGCATTTTGCTGGAGCATGTTGCGTCCAACTGGTCCTCTCCAGATGTTGGGTGTCATCCCCAGATGTTGTGATTTCCTGGGACTGGGAGCCCCAGCCATGACTTCTACCAGGGCACTTCTGGGGCTGGTTTAGACCAGAAGAAGGCAGGATTGACCACACATCCCCCTCAGCTTCATAGAATTATAGGATCACAGAAAGTGAGGGGTTGGAAGGGACCTCAAAAGGTCACCAAGTCCAACCCCCCTACCAGAGCAGGGTCACCTACAGCAGGACACACAGGAACACATCCAGGTGGGTTTGGAATGTCTCCAGAGAAGGAGACTCCACAATCTCCCTGGGCAGCCTGGGCCAGGGCTCTGTTACCCTCACAGTGAAAAAATTCTTCCTAATATTTATATGGAACCACCCATGCTCCAGTTTATAACCATTGCCCCTTGTCCTGTTGTTGGTCACCCCTGAGAAAAGCTTGAGTCTGTCCTCCTGGCACTCACCCCGTGATGACATGACTTCAGACACTGAAAATGTAAGGAAAAGCCTTAGAAGATGTCACAGAGCAAACAAATTGGAAGAGAAGTTGAGGTGGGAGCTGTGATAAGCAATATTTGAAGGATTTTCCTTCCCTCAGCCACATGCAGGTCCCAGCACTGTGCTGATCCAGATGCTGGCTAATTCCTCCTGATGGATGATTTATGTTGTGGTCAAAAGGCAAGCTCCAAACTAACCCACTGAACTTGCAGGCAGGTTTCAAGCTATCTCCCACAGCAGCTTTGGCAGTGAAAGCCTACCCAGGGGCCACAGAAGAAGCCAAAAAACCAATGATAGCCCTTGCCAGAGAAATCCATCACAGCACACAAAGCCTCACTGCCAGATGCACCTTGGCCTGGCCACAGCCACGAGCTGGAGAGCTGGCCCTGTCACTACAAAGCTGCTGAAAACATTACAAATGCAGCTTGAGGAGGAGGAGGCCGAGCAGTCTGAGCCACAAAAGAGGCCATTGTGGGGCTGGCAGGAGCACAGCCTCGTGTGCCAGACGCCTTCGTCACTCTGCTGCCAGCCCGGGGAGGGACAGAAGGGGACAACAGCTCATCGAGGGAAAAATCATCTTTCTATGTGGAAAAAAGGTTGCAGTTGAACCCGGGCTAATGGGATCCCAATGCAACTTGTCCTACTCCCACTAGAAAGCTTTGCAGGGAGGGATTCTCAAAAGACTTCACTGGAGATGTTGTGGTTGTCTCACTCAGAGGGGAGGAAGGAAAGGTGGGAGGAAAGAGGAGAGGGGCAGGAAAAACAGAGCCTGAAGGAAGCAACAGGGAGTTTCCTCAGGCAGGATTTGTAGCCCAGAATAAAGTTGCCAAAGACAGGTGGTTACCCTGTGAAACCCATCAGTCTGCCTTGCATCAGGGTTAAAACTGGAAGCTTCAAAGTTTACCTTCCAGAAATCAGGCTGGGGCACAGCTGAGAACACCTGATGCTTAGACTTGCTCTCCTTATGGCTCCAAATCACTCAGAGCATGCACTTTTCCATCCACATATCACAGTGCTCTTAAACAAAGCCATAAATGTGCAAATCTTGGCACTGACTTGATCTCCACAAGGATTTTGATCTGTTTGTTATTCAGTTTCAAGCAAGCAGAGGACTCTGTGCCGTGCAGAGGTTTAGTGCAGTTGGGTTCCCTCCTCGATTTATAATCCTTACTTTGCTTTATGCTCTGGATAAACATGACACTATTTACAGCCTCCTCACAATCCCAGTGTTCAGGGCTTCCAGTTCAGCAAAGCACTTAAGCATATGCTTAGCATCAGGGCTACCACATCAAGCACACACTTATGTTCCCTTGACTTAAGGGAGATTAGCACATGCTCTGGGAGCTGGGAAGACTGGGAAGAGGCTGATGCAGTTGCCTGGTCCTGAGCTTATGGCAACAGCCTCTGCAAGAGCAGCATACAGAGCTGGCCACGTGCTTCAAATTAAGCATGTGCTCAGGTTACTTGCTGAAATCAAGACTTATTTTGTTATTACAGGGCAGCTAAGGGACACCCTATCTTCAGACAAGATCCTCAAATAGCAGGAAACCAGTCCCAAGCCCAGCAGGAGGCTCAAGGGGAGTGGGTCAGGGTGCCAGCCCCAGCCAGAGGATGCTGAATACAAAAGCTCTGTGGGAAGCTCTGCTATTCAACACGTTTAATCCCTCTTGGAAAAAACCTCCTCTCTCTACAACTATGCCAGAAGCTGATTGAGACCATCCTCTCCCCTTTCCAAAACTCCAGCCTGATCTGCTTTGCATTTTCCTGTCTATAAGCTGTCCAATGTCACAGGTAATTAATACATGGTAAGTTCTAATAGGCCCATCTTGTAATAACTGTTACCACAGACATAAAATTAACTTTTAAACATATTTAGGCAGTGTCATTAAGACATCAGCCATCCTTGTCCAAGTTTGCTAAGTGGGACAATTAGCTGCATGCACCAGCTTCCCTGGTCTGCCTCTCTGAGCAGTTTTGTGTCTTGTATTTTTCTGCTTATGAACGGCTCCAAGGAGAGACATCAAAAACCAGGGTACCACTTCCAAGCATTCTGCACTGTTTGATTTAGAAATAAGCTGCTACATGAGCCATAAAACTCATGAAGCCTGGTGACCCCCTCACCTTCTCCTGTGGGGACTCTTTGAAGTTTAACACACGTGGAAGTGGGCAGCTTTTCCCTTGCTGAGCAAGTTGACTCCACCCCACTTCTCTGCCTGTCTGCTACTTTTCATAATGTAAGAAACTCATATGTGTCTAAGAAACTACCATGTGTGTAAGAAACAAGTATATGTGAGCATCTCCATCCCTCTGCTTACTTTAGTTGGAACTGGCCAACAGTTCATGATGCAGATAGTCACAGTGTGGGGTATCCTGGGGCTCACCGATAGGCAGGAGATGTCACTGGGTTTGGAATTATTCTGGTAGGTGGGTAGAGGACACCCCCAGTTGGAGGAGTGGAGGTGGTTTGGCTTGCTGGAGAAGCAGTGAGAGCCTCCTGGTGCTGGTGGGGGGGGAGCAGGATCCTTGGGGAACACCTAAAGCTTTTCCTTGGCCAAGCTGGAAGGCCACCTGGGAAGCCGAAAGCCCTGAGCTTGTCTGGGCAACAGATGATGAAGAGAGAGGAAAAGCAAGAAGAACCTGCTATCAAGTTGCTCTGTTCTCTTGAGTTTGAAACCTCTGGCAGGTGCCTAGGGAGGAGCTGGGGTCCAGGAAGCTGTGGTGGGATCCTGGTGGGGATCCCCTCTTCCAGCCACACCATGGGCATCTCTGCATCCTCCGGGGCGGCAGTGGTGTGAAAATCCAATGGCATCGACTGGAACCATGCAGGAAACACAGAGCCCAAATCAATCACCTCATTGCTTCCCACAGGGTTTGCCAGAGGCAGCCTGACAGTCCTTGACGTTGCCCTTCCAGCAGCCCAGCTGCTGACAGGCTGAGAATTTCATATGGTCATGCAAAACCCTCAGTGCAGACACAGGGAGGACCTTCAGGACTGGGACATTTGGTCCCTCATGCCAGGGCCTGGGTGATGTCAGATTGCTGGCAGCATCTCTGTGTCTGCCTCAGTGAGTTCCAGCAGCCTCCCTGAATCTCTGCTCATCGATTGAGGAAAAGGCTTTGATTCTGCAAACTGTGAGCTCTTACTTGGGAAACTATGACAACTTGGTATTAGCTGCAAATCAATGAACTTTTAAAATGCAGCCTAAGCAACAAAACTCCCTTACTGCTAAACCCTGATAAGCCTGGTGCTGGGACAAGCCAAACCTTTATCTTAACTGCCATGTGATCTTTTCCAGTTTGATAGTTCCATTTACTGTATCGATAAGGATTATAACCCATCTGCAGTGAGATTTTACCCTCCCTGGATGCACTTGTACAGCAGATGATATTGAAAAGGAAATTTTTTTTTTTAAAACTTCCTCTCCATCCCAAGTATTCTCCACTACATTATTCTCCATTTCCTTTCCAGCCCTCTTCTGCCTGCTGCCTTAATCTCTGCCCCTCTCAGAGATCACACAGAAACCACAAGCACACCAGAGGAGATTTCTGCAACTGATTTCTGCAACTACAGAGTGGGGACCATGGGCTGCAGTCACCTCCTTGCAGACACAGGTGCCCTCTGTCCTCCTGGAGTCCCTTATCCACTTTTCCCATCAGTGCATGGGAACATTTCACCAGGACCAGCATTGCTGGGACAGTGACCAGTAGCTTAGCATCATCAGGATGAAAATTAAAAGGTTTTTTGATGGAGTCATCCATAACATGAACCCCCCCTGAAGGTGCTGGATCCCCAGTGAAAAGCCCCACTACACCTTTTTGGGTGGCATTTAGCCCCCAGTTCCCTATGAAGACAATAGGAAGGAGATACCTAAATACCTTCCAGTGTGGCATCTTCAGAGCAGGGGCTCAGGAATTTTGGGAGGCTGCTCCTAGTACCCTCAGATCCCACCTCGGGCCAGCTGGGTGTCACCACAAAGCACCAAGGCTTTTCTCAAAGCCTGAAGCCAGGAGGCACCCGAGCATCCCCCCCCCACCCCCCATGAAGCTCTGCAGATGGGGAAGCTGGGAGAATAATGGGCCCATTTATTCCCCCAGGGGGAAAATGTCAGAAAGCACTGAAATGAGAAAAAAATTGCCTCTTTGTTCTGCAAACGGTCACCATTGTGAGGAAGTTTATACACCCTCTGGGAATTCATTTAGCATCATCAAAAAGAGGCTTTACAAAAGGCAATCCCTATTTACCCACAGTCATTTTTACCAAAAACAATTTCTCTACTGGCAGGAAGGTGCAGAGGGGTCAGCCATGGGGACAGACACTGTCACTGCTGCAGAACCTGTTCCAGCCCTTGAGGTGCCTTAACCCCCTGTGGCCCATTGCAGGAGCATCCTTCACCAGGGGAGGGGACTGGCAAAGGGAAAGCTGCTCAGCAGGCTTTCCCCAGATTTGGGGGTTTTGCCCTCCCCGTGGAACAAGTGGTTAATGTTATGTGTGTGTATACAGGACTAAACAACTTCAAAATATCCCAGCCAGCCGTGCCCAGTCTGCAGGCAGCCTTGGGGACAGCACAAAGCAGCTGATTATGGTTTTAGAAACATGGATTATTTATGGGCTGTATTGTTGTTGCCATTACAGCCCCTGCCGTGCACATATATTCACTGAAGAAATAAGTTCAGCCCCAAAGGCCTTACACTGAGCATCTCAACCAGACCTGTTCTAATGGAAAGCCTTTTCCTGCTCCTGTGAAGTGGAGGTTATTGGTTTATATATATATAAAAAAAAAGTCCTCTCTGTTTTGGTTTTTTTTTTTGCTTTCCAGATTCATGCTTCCGTCTTATACAAATAATTACACTGAACCCAACCAACAAAAAAAACCCCCACAACCCGACAGATGTTATTTCAAACTTCTTATAAATTTCAATGTTTTTTTAAGCTTTGAGGCTGCATTACAGCCAAGAGGTTTAGAGTCAAACCAAATTCCAGTTTCTTACAAAAGAGCTTCAGGGACAACCAAAGTCTGTAAAGTCAGCCTTATTTTGGAACAACCCAGCTTGATAAGCCCTCCCACCCCTCTCCAAGACATACTTCATCCCCCCCACACCTGGAACATCCCCCAGAAGGGTACCATAAATTGTCTCCCCATTGCATGTCAGATGCCATGGGGAAGGCTACAGAGGAGCAGATGGCAGCAGGGGTTCCCCCTGCACAAAGCCAAGTTCCTAATTGAGCCTTGGTCATACATGAACAAAAAGTGACTTATTTTCCATGTTGAAATCTAATGCAAAGTAAAAAAACAACCCAAAAAACAAAAAAAGTCCAACAAACCAACTGAACAAACCCCCAGTCCTGAGTAATTTTTCAGCTTAGGAATATTTCATATACTTCTTTCACCATAATGTGAATGCCAGATATAACTTGGTGATTAATGGGGGCCATGGAGTGCAATAAATGCAGCTTTAGAGAAAATACATTTCACAGCAAGCACAATCAGTCTTTCAAAAACCCCCCCCCCTGTGCCCACTGGATAGTTTTTGCTTACAAATTTAAGAGAGCAGCCTAAGAGAATTAGGTGCCCAGCTCCCATCCAGAACCAGTGGGGTCTGGAAGTTTGGTTCCTAGAAATTCTCCTACAAACATCTCAAGAAGGCAACTTAGGCTCTTGCATAGGTGGGCTCCCTAAGATGCATATAAAAACCTTTTCACTCAAATATCGTGTCCATTTTTTTTACTCTATTTATTATCAGAAAAAGCTGAGGGCTGAGCTGGAAGCACCATGTAAAAGCTTCAGTTGGCCCAAACTCCCCAAGGCACCTGAAACAAACCAAAATTGGGAAGGGAAGCACTTTTGCTGAGCATGGAGATCACCACTCCTGCTAATGAAAGGTTTTATTATCTGAGCTGAGATGTCTGGCTGTATGTGAGAGAAGGAAGAGTCTCATTGTCTAAGGGATAAGAAATGTCAAGAGGAGTAGAAATTGTGCACGGAAGATATTTGTGGAGAGTCACACGCTCAAAACTGGAGACAGCCGAGCTGCTTGGGTGAAATCATCAACACCCTAAAGTTTACTAAGGTCCTGTGAGCTTTTCAGGTGAATGCTGCATGTGCAGGGGAAACCAGGCTGTTGTGCTGGCCAGCAGGTACTGCCCCCTTTCCATCCCACCACCTCAGATATTTTTATGTACTGATGCATTCATTTGTCCTGACTCCTTGGTGAAGTTTTACAGAAGGCCAAGGGAGATGAAAAGCCACAATGTCTGGGTTTAGATGCTGCCGAAGGAGCTGCTGGTGGCTGAGCACTGGGACCAGGCTCCTGCAGGAACCACCAGCTCCCTGCCCACCTCAAACTCCTGCTTTTCAAACCCCAAGTGCTGTTGGGAGCACTAACTCACCTTGCTGCAGAGCAGAATCACCAGGGATTGATTAAGCAAGGAAATCCGAGTGCTCAGGGCATCCTTGCTCTTCCTCAGGCACCACAGTCCCAAAGAAAACCCCCAAGGACTGGGCTCAGGCAGACAGCTGGGAGTCTTTGAGCCATGGATGTGTTGGAGCTGCTGTTTAGTGAGATGAATTCACTCCAGGCTTCCTTGTGACAGACACGAGTGGGTGAGCAATCCATAAACCCAGCAGTGAATGCAGGAGCTGCTGTGCAGCATCCCAGTCCCTGGCACCAGCCAGCTGTGGTCCATCTTCTTTTGGGCTGGAAAATGGTGATTCTAGTTTGGTTTTTCTCCAGTGAGCTGGCACTTACTAAAACATGGTTCCACGCTGTATAATTTCTATGGCTTTTATTAATGCAGACAGTACAGGCTCCATAAAGAAGAAAAATTACCAGTGGAAGATAAAACTAAAATACTAGTTGCATTACAATCACATCCTAGTGCTGCAATAAATTGCATGAAGCCAATAAAGCAAAACTAACTGAAGATATTTGACACAAACCAAAAATGAAATGAGAGTCATTATGCAGTCAGCTACAGGGACCTGCCTTGATGTAGTTAATGCAATAAACTACCTGGGAGTAATCTTTACTTCTTTTAAATTGCATATTCCAATTGCAAAGCTGTTTCTGGCATTTCTGCCACACTTACTTCACTCTGCTCAGTAAAAGAATTACATGTCTGGATAAGTCATGTCCTATTAAATGTGCATCATATCTGCAGCACTCATAAGTCACTTGAGTCATAATATTGTTTATTCTAACATTAGTCACTATTTTCCATCATAAATTAGCTATTCTCCAGAAGAGTGGAAAGGAGATTGAGCCAAGGTTGCAATTATTTTCACACATCCATGTTGGGCACAAGGAATAGATTAAGTTGCTATCTCTACAGAGGAATTACCATCACTGGGCCACGGGTCAATGCTAACAAATGTATTCATGCTGCTCGCCCCCAGGTATCTTCAATAATAAGAGTTTGCATTCCTTTCCCTCCCTAATTATTCTCCTCCGTGGGTTGGCTGACCCCCACGTGTGTCAAAAGAAGCCAAAGTGATGCTTTTTGCCATATTCAAGGTTAAACCCCCCCCCAGCCATCACCTCCTGCCAGCCCCCACGGGAGATTTGCGTGGGCACCCGGTGCCTTCCCCCTGCAACCAGCTCTGCTGATAATTAATTTTCTGTTCTTCTGCCTTTTTTTGTGCAGAGGGAGCAGGGAGAGAGGGAGGGGATTCAATTCCACCCCCTTTCAGTCATCCTAGGTTTCATTTGGCTGCTGGTGCTGGGATTTCTCTGCCTTTCTGTGCCCTGGGGTGAGCCCATGCTCAGCCTCCTCCCCCCCCCCAGGCTGCAGGGTGAGGGGCCTGGAAAGCTGTGCTGATGCAGTAGGGAAAAGGGGCAATTTTGGTTGGGATGCATTAAGTCTTGTTTGTATACAAACCCCTTTTAGTAAAATTGGAGTGGTTTGCCCCAAAGGGAGCAGGGCCATTAGAACGGTGAATGGTGCTTTATAAGAGAGCTTATTCCCTTAGGGAAGAGGCACTCAGCTGCCCCAGCACATTCATACTTGAATTAAAAACCTTCAATAGCTATTTCTTTAAATTGCCTCTCATGTGGAGGCAGATGCATTGCTTAAAAAAACAAAACAAAACAAAACGACACCAAAAAACCAAAATAAAACCAAAAAAACCCCACAACAAAACCAAAAGAAAAACAGCTGACTTGCACATCAGCTTCTTCCCTTAATAATGCAAGTATTCCCCTGGGAATTTGTGCTCAGGGAGGAGCAACAGCACTTCTTCAGCAAGGCTCCAGGTGCACCTCAACCCAAGTGGGACCGACAAGGCTGGGCTGCCCTGAGTCCCCTGTGCTGGGTTCCAACAGAAAAGCTTTGACTCACTAAGAACACAGTGGGATTTCCCTCCTGGCTCTCTTATCTTTACCTTTCCCTCTGCTGAAGCAGTAGGATGAACTTGGGAATGCCAGGAGGACAGAGATATCCTCATCCATGCCCCTTTGGGGCACTGCCACTCTCCCTGGAGAGGCTGCAGATTGCAAGCAGCCAAACCCAAACGTGGGGACAACCAGCACCAGGAGAGGCAAAACTGAGGAACCTTGAGCTGCCTCTACTGCTGTGCTGCCACAGAGGCTCTGAAAGATGAAAACCAGCCCAGGGTTACGTGCAACACCATTTTAGAGGGAAGCAAGAAGGCTATTTTTTGTTCCATCCTCCCCCAGGCAGCCTTGCCAAGAGGGGATGAAGAGGTGCCCATTGCATGCATCATTCCCTCCTGCCTTCAGCACAACAGGGAGCACCAAAAGTCCCTATATAACACCAGCTTGGGACAACTGACTGAAAGGAAGCATCTAAAAGAGGCTGTCAAAGCAGGGCAAGCCCATATGGACAGATTCCCTGAGCAGTCTCTCCACATCTGGTGATCCATAGCTCCACACCTCCAGAGGCACAGATAATGCCATCACATTTAACATCTGTCAACAGATTTTTGTCCCACAGGTTCAAGTCAAAAGTGGATGAAGTTGTGTCAATGTTTTGTACCCAAGGTGTTGTGACAACAGCTTAGCACTGCACAGGGTGAAGCAGCATCTCCTTCAGCCAGGTTTGGGCCCTGCTTTATTTTGTGACTCCACACCCATGCCTGAGGGGAGGGATTGGCCACTATCCAGCATGTAAAAGATGATTTTTTTTTATTTTTTTTTTTTACACTTTTTAAAATAAAACAGCTCTAAGGCACTGAAGTTTCACCATTAACCCATGTCCCAGAACATCTTTCCCTCCTTTTCCACACAGCTCCTGCCTGCCCTTGCCAGACTCAGACTCAGTGCTCCCTGCACACTCTTCCTTACCCCCATTATAACTAAACTGTAGTTTTTAAGAAGTCTTCTACACCAAGTAAATGCCTTCTTCTGGTGCTCTATAGACAAGAATTTAATGTAATTTCTCTGCTGTTTCATTTGGCTCAGAGCCACCTTCACTAGCACAAGCCAGCAGCACACACTCCAGCTTCTCCATCCACCCTGGGAAGCCCCTGGGAAGACACGTCATGAGTCAATGGGAACCAAAAAAAGGGAGAGGGAGAGGAAAACCAAGCAAAGCTACTAAACCAACAGCTTTTTACAACCACTCTAGCTGCTTCTCAGCTGTTTTGCTGATCTACATGTAATTTCCTTATAAACACAGATCTATGCACCTACTGCATGGGGGGAGGTGGGGTTCTCAGGATGGAAGGTGCCACATTTGCTCTATTTACACCTTATTTCCTAGCTTTTTGAAGTTGGGATTGCTGTTTAAAGGCTGAGGCTTGTTTTAGCTGGCCAGCCCCAGCCTCCCCAGTGCCAGGCCATAGAGCTGCAGCTGCACTTAAGAGTTGGTGGAAGCAGAAACCATCTCAGCTCCTGGTAAATCAGCCACTGGTTGTTTTAGGAAACCATTTGCAAACATGCAGCTCTTGACCCCACCTGAAGCTGTCTTGTAAAGGTGGGGAAGAGCAACTCCTGCCCTGGCCAATGTGCCAGGCTGTTTAAAGCCCCTCTCAGCAGCATCGTGGTGACAGCAGCTGCTCAGTGAGAGGGGCTGGAGGTTTTACTCTCTGTTTGCAGAGTAAATAAGAGCCAGAAATGTGCAATTCCCCTTCAGTGTGGAATCAAGAGGTCTCATCTTGTGACCAAAGCTGTTCACAGTGCTGAGCACAGATGCCCTCCTCTTCACCTTTCAAGTCTGCATCCTTTCTGTGCTTCCCACGCGTCCTTTGCCTTCACCTCCAGGATGTCTGTCTCGCCTTTGAAATATCACTGCTCTCCTACTGTTAAAGTATGTGGAAGGATGAATCTTTTATCTCCCTTTTCTATTAGGGAGGTTGATTCTGGGTTCATTGGTTAGGTTTAAGATGTTACAAAAGCATCTGCCTGGTGGGATTTAAAGATGACAACCCTCCAGTGTTATTTCAAGGCAGGTAATGGCAAGTAGATCTCCCTGCTTTCTTTACACCCTGTTAGGAGGAGAAACCTGTCTGGAATAAGGATGTAGAGATAAGAAGAGATTAGAGATTCAAGCCCAAGGCAGCTTGCTCACATGGAGTGCACGGGGAGCAGCATGGCTGAGCCCAGCTCTGCTCCTCTGGGCAGCCCTTCTGCTGTGCCCCAGCCTGGCTGTGGATGCACCTCCTGGATTTGGGGGATGTTCCTCTCTAGGGAAGGATCCACACAGCCCCCCAGACTCAGCCCGACCTGCAACTCCTGCCCTGAGCTCCAAAACAACACAGGATGAGCTGTTCCTGCTCCTCATGGAGATAGGTCCACCAGGACCAGGAGGGGTTTGGGCTGCAGGAATCTCTCAGGGGGAGGTGCTGTAAATCCTGGTGGAGTGCTTTCTGAAATGCTTCCCACTAGAAAAAAACAGGTTTGGCTTAAACTGAAACTGCTCAACGAAAATTGGAGAGATTTCAAAGGCGCTGCATGAATATCAAAAAAAGAAAAAAAAAAAAAAAGGGTTTATGACTCAGTCATTTCTGAAAAGCGTTGGTGGCGTTTCCAACGGGAGCTGCTGTGTGACAAGTCACTTGCTTGTGGCTTTTCCACTCTGAGCATGTTGCTTGGCAGAACCTGAGACTTGTGCTTGTGAAGCAGCAGGCTGACCACAGCTCCCTGGCTCACTCCTGAGTGCACACGTGAGAGCATCTCCCCCTTCATCTTCCTGTGCTTCGTTCCCCAGATACTCAGGAGAGCTCCAACATCACACAAAGCTGAAGTCATCCAATTTTCCAGATCAACGTGTCTCCTGGTTTTGTTGTAATCAAGCAAGCTGACACTTTCAGTAATACAAACATTCCCAACCCTAATAAGAGGGGCAGCTGTTTGCAATATCTCCAGAAAGCCTTTCCAGATGAGCACAAGAATATGGCCAAAAAGCACGGGACACCAGAGGGCAGGACTATTCCCTCCCAGCAAAATATTTCTATCTGCTCCAATTCCCCATCCCTCCTGTTCCACACTGACAAAAAGTGTTTTGGATTGGTTTTTTTTTTTGGTTGTTTTTTTTTTTTTTGTGGTGGCCACAGCACACAGGGAGGCTGTGAGGGAGCACTGCTGGAGGCTGGCTACCAATATTTACCTGGAGAACCTTTCCAGGCTCTGCAGATGATGTAGCAGTCAGGGCTTGTGTTGCTGCTCCTACCCCAGGGCTGCCCCATCCCTGGCAGTGTTCCAGGTTGGATGGGGCTTGGAGCAACCTGGGCTGGTGGGAGGTGTCCCTGCCCATGGCAGGGGGGTAGGAACTGGGTGGTCTTTAAGGTCCCTTCCAACCCAACCTGTTCTATGGTTCTGTGTTTCTATGATCCAGGAGGAAAAGCTGCAGATCCAGTGATGGGAAGGTGAACTTTGCTGCCTTTGCACTGTGAAGTGCTGAAAGTATTTGGGTTGGGGCCCAGAGCTCAATTTAAGACAAGCCAGAGAACTATGAAGCCCAGACTTGAGAGGGACAGGTTTTGACTCCACTTTTCCAGGAGCTGATAAGGGACCAGCAAGCTGCAATCCTGGCCTGTGCCTCAGTTTCCCTGTGGAAGCCACATTGGTGACAGCAGTTTAGGGAGGACCTCTGGGGGCTGCTGTTGCAAGGAGCTCAGAGGAGCTGTGTTCAGGCTGTGTCCACCTTGCAGAGACTGGGGAGATGAGCAAAGCTCCAGCCACAACCTGCAACCCAGGCAAGGCTGCTGCATCCCACAGAAACCAAAAAATGGGCTGGATCCGAGCTGGATCCATCGGGTGGCCCTTGCTGACACCCTCCCCTCAACTGAAGCTGCCATACCAAAAAGTGATTCATTCATTTATTTCATCTCTTGAACAAGTATTAAGATGAATATCAAAGCATAATTGTCTCAACAATCTCCAGGCTTTTACTTATCAGTGGCTGATAAGCCGTACAGCACCACGTTCATTTGTCTGCTGATCTTTGTAATCCTATTAAGTACAGAGGGATGACTATTAAACTGTATCTACACCCCCCTGCCTGCACGGTTGTTGAGGAAAGTATTTAACACCCACATGTAACACACTCTCAGTAAAACTGCCTGCTGCACAGAGAGGGCAAATGCAAGTACAGAGAGCTGAGCCCCAGCACCAGAGTGCCCTGGGTCACAGACCCCTCACAGCACAACATCAGGGACATTGCTGGAGCTAAACCTGGGAAACAAAGAAAAAAAAAACAAACCCAAAACCCAAAAAACCCAAACCATTATTCCCCTTGTACTTATTCTGAATTTCCTTCAAAGCAGAGATTTTCCTGTATTTCATGCCTGAAGCTGGGGGATCAGGCTGGGGCCAAATCAGCCTCACCCAATGCTGAAACCCAACCCCTGTGGGCTCCACCTGCCTGCAGCACTCCTGGGCTGAGGTTTTTCTCCATTTGTGAAGAAACTCCAGAGATCTGCACCCACCCAAACAAACGGCAAAGGAAGAGGAAACCTTGTTCTTCAACCCAGCTGCAGCTCAGTTGGGCCAAGTGCTCTTGCTCCAAAATCTGAGCAACCTTCTGGCTGGTGCCCAGATAGAGAAACCTCACACAGCTCAGCCTGACACTGCTCCAGGGGCTGTGGACAATGTCCATGGCTGTGCCACCCCAGGAGCTCTCTGAGGTGTTTGGCAGCTGACTCCATCACTTCACCTTTCCCTTCCCACCTCACCAGATGCTGGAGATGACCCCTGGGCAAAGTGGCTGCTTCCTGAGGGTGCTGCCCTCTGTCCTGGGGGTTTATGTGGCCCTAGGCATCACTCCCCAAGGTGTAGGATCCAGATTCCCAGCCCTCCTGGGGACCTACAGCCAGAGAAGCATCCCTGCTTGTAGCTTCCTCTTCCCTCTGCCTCTTCTCAGTGTTTGCTCCCTGGTTCTTGCAGGGGGATCCCACCTACCACAGACCCTTTCCTGTACAACATCTCCCTAAATTACTGTGAGTTCAGCCTCACGGGAGCTCTAGGCACCTAGTTTTGAATACAGCATTTTCCAAACAAAGCAAGCCCAGCCCAGAAGCCAGGATCAAGGACTCCCTGCCCTCCTTTCTCCCTTCAAAGCCTTGGCTGCCCAACACTGGAGAATGCCAAACCTCACCTGAGCACCAAGCCAGCACACAGCTCACTTAGCTAGCACCTCCCTTACCTTCCAGCCTTGAATTCTGACTTCACCCGGGCACTTTTATCCCTGTTTTAACATTTTTTAACTCTCCTCTGCCCCACGTGTGCAGAAATAGTTGCTAACTTGTAGCCCAAGGGCAGCTGGAGCTCCCCAGTGCCTCAGGACCAGGACCATTGGTTTCAGATGGTGTGGTGAGCTCTGGGTTTTATGCTCAGATCCAGAAGCTCAGAGCAGCTCAGGGGTTCTCTTAGTGCTCAGCATTGCTTGCAAACCTGCAATGCTTTTTTACTTTCTACCATAACAAGCCTTCTCCTTGCCATAACATGGAGAGGGTTCCTTGGCCATGAAGGTGGCAGGCAGAGGGGCAGAAGCTTCTCCCAGGCTTTTTTTTTAAATGCAGAGCTGAAATGCCAAGAACTGATGGAGATGTATAAAGAAAATAACCCAGGAAGTAGCACCAGGAATACTGTTAATTCAGGCAAATCACTCCTATGGACCTTCTTTGATTATGTTATCTGTTCATTCTTCCTTACAAAGTGCTGCTATCACCACAAGCATAATAAAACAAGAATATATAAATGGAAGGAATTAAGAGTCATCCTATCGGGACCAATTTAATCTTTGCTTCATTTAAAAGGAGAACATGGCTCCCTTATCTAATGTACATAAAATTGCTCTTTATTCCCTAGGTTTACATACAGCTGACAGACCTATATAAATACGGATCTTCTCCTTTTCCCTGCTCTCCTGTGAGCACAGCCACCTTCCATTTATTCTCTGGTCTAGATATCTGGAGGAGAGTCTCTCCCTCCTGCCCCATGTTCTTGTTGTGAATGGAGAGGATGAGGATATGGCAGCATCCTTTGCAGCCCATGGGTTGGAGGGAAGAAGTTAACTGGTCTGCAGCCTGGGACTGAAACCCAGCCAAAATGTGCCCTCCCCAAAGCTCCCCAGTCCCATCCATCTCTGCCAGTTTCCCTTTTTTAGGGAGTTTCAGAGTGAGCCCACGGAGGTTTCTGTGCTGTACAAGACAGGCAGGAAACCACAAAGTCTCCTGTGAGCTATCACTTTCAGGCCACTCAGAGTGAAGTGGAAACACAGACTTGGACTGTGAAGTTACCAAAAGGGACAAATGAGCCAGGTCAGAGCCCTGCTGAGCCAGCAGGCAGCAGAGCAGCCCCATCCTCTACCCAAGAGCTTTGGGAGAAGGTTACAGCATCCACCAAAAGCCATTCCTGTCTTCAGAGGTTCAGGTTTTTAAGTTAAAAACCTGAACGAGTGTCCAAGTCTCACCAGAAAGCAGACATTCCCACAGCCAAAAGCATAAACTGAAGTGGAAAGATGGATCTCAGTCAAGCCCTGTGTCCCTGCCAAGCTTTGCACTGGTCCCAGTACTGAAGAGGACCCTGAGTCACTGTGAGTTCACATCTTGCCCATACCAAACCACCTCCTTTTCCATGGGACACATTCAGAAATGGGCACATATTGCACCTCTCTGAGCTGGGGGGGGGGGAAAAAAGAAAAGAAAAGAAAAAAAAAACGTATTTGTGAATCAGTCATTGCTTTCTGACATGCTGAAAGGACTCCCTGCTCTTCCCAACTACCATCACAAGTGCAATTTCAAAGTGTTTTTCTCTCTCTAATATCCAGTGGCTTTTAAAAAAGCAACTAACAGCAGTGCTGGAATGGCTAATGCCTAATTAGCTGATGGGTAATGATGCTCCTGTGAATGAGGCTGACATTTCACTCTCTAATTATCATCTTGCCTGATCTCACATCCTGCACGGGGCAGTTGGAGGCACCTTGGGACAAGGCTAAGGAAGAGGCAGGTTTTGGGTGGGTGCTCCTGCCACATCCAGCAGGAACAACATGGAGAGCTGACCACAGCTTCTGCATGCCTGACTTTCCCCAGACATATACCCTCATTTTCCACTCCCAAGTTTATAGGTCTGAGCTGAAAGAGAGGAATTTAGTCATTTTGCTAGGACTCCTAGCTGCCCTACAGCCTGCAAGCTGGGCCATGGGTCTGTGTCTCCACCCAGGAGCTGAAGGAGCCACCTCCTGCCTTCTCACACTCAGTGTAAACCCTGAGGCTGAAGGCTCACATGCTGAGTTAGCCCTAAAAAAAAGGCAAGGCCACATTCCTAAAAAGATTTAATGTCGAGCAAACTGTTAAGGAAGGTCTTCTCATACCACGTTTTAGTCACCAGATCACTGTGTCTTATTTCTTTTACTATGGTAAACAACAGGAGCAACTCAGTTTGGTTTCTCAAAGAATGGCCAGTAACCTGTGGGCTTCAGGGGGCATTAATTCCAGTAGGTACAAGGACAAACCCAACCCCTCTGGAGTCACCACGTTGCCTTTCCCAGCCCCTGCCCTCACCACCGGGACAGCCTCTCCAAAGCTGAACCTTCAGCCACTTGAAAATTTCCACTGCCAACTGCAACTCTTATTAAAAAAACCAATCATTAGAGGATGTCAAAGAAAAAGAAACACCACTGGAAACTTTGACCTGGGGTTCTGGAGTTGCAGGGATGCCACCAGCCCCATGCTCCTGCAGAATGCAGCAGCTTCAGCAGCTTTTAAGGAGCTGTCCCAAGCCTGCACCTGGGCTCTCCTGCATGGATGTGGCACTGGAGGGTCTCTGGGCAATCTGGAAATTTTTTCTCCTCTAAATCTCCAAATCCATTGGATCCATAGGCAGGTTTGATTTGTCAGACACACTGAGTGCTCCCAAGTTAAAGAAATTTGCTGGAACTGAGCATGTCCAAGGGCAGAAAAGAGCCACTTGGAAGCCACTCCACCAAACCAGAGATGCTCATGCTCTGGGATGACCTCCTTCAGATCTTCCTCCATCTCATCCCTGACATCAGGGCAAGACACATGCTCTGCACACATTCCCTGTTCCCCTTTCCCATTTCTGCAGGAGGTGGGGAGATGTGCAAGTGCTGGAGAAGCCTGGCTGGTGTCAGAGGCCAGCAGGGACACAAGAGAACAGGAGTTCACACAGTCCAGCACTTGATCATCAGGTTAAAACAAGAATAACAATAAAACCCCCATTTTTATAAGCAGAAGGAGCACTTGGAACCCTGAGAGACACATTAGCTGTTTGACCAGACAGGTATTTCTCTCCCTCCCTTGCTGTGCCATCAACATGTATTTATTTCTTTATTTAGCTCCACGCTCTCCCTTTCAGGAGAAGATGAAAGTGTCAAGTTGACCCTCTTCTTATCTCACCCTGCACAAGGGAAAGCTTTGAAGATATAATATGCAGGAACACAGCCTCTCGGGTGACTTCTCCAGATTTAATTAGCCCGACCTTCTGCACGGGTCCTGCCTCTCCCTCCAGACAGCCCTTCTCCCCCTCTCTCCCCAGCCACAGAGGACTCGACAGCAAAAGAGCAGCTGCTCAAGCCCTCCATTTCATTCCAAGCTTGGCTCTCCAAGATGAGCTAAAAAGTAAAAATAAAAATAAAATAAAATAAAATAAAAATGCCACCCCAAAGACGAAGCTGCTTTTAGCATTATGCACGAGCTGCAACTGCCAAGGAAAGTTTCTCTTGGAGCCCGTGCGAGCTCTGTTGCTCCAAG
Source organism: Florisuga fusca (assembly GCA_038090715.1). Lineage (NCBI taxonomy): Eukaryota > Metazoa > Chordata > Aves > Apodiformes > Trochilidae > Florisuga > Florisuga fusca. The sequence continues at coordinate 2,535,278 of JAAWXA010000046.1, read as the reverse complement.
TTAAATATTTCCATTTAAAAAGTAGAATGAACTATACTGTAGGGCTTCCAATTGCTTCCTGAAATATTAAGAAGGAACAGCTTTAAACATTAATATTTTGCTATAGTGCTCAGGTCTTTCTGAAGGAGGGTTATTTTTTTTTAAGAGCTGTGTATTTTGCTCAAAGGAAAGGAAAGGAAAGGAAAGGAAAGGAAAAAGAGGAAAATAAGAATAAAGAGAAAAAAGAAAAAAGAAAAAAGAGAAAAGGGAAGAAAAAGAAAAAAAAAAGAAAAAAAGGAAACTAAGAGTAAAAAGAAAAAAAGAAGAAAAAGAAAAAAGGAAAGAAAAAAGGAAAGAAAAAGGAAAAGAAAAGAAAAAGAAAAAAAAGAAGGAAAAAAAAAAGAAAAAGAAAAAAGAAAAAGAAAAGAAAGACAGGGAAAAAAAAAAAAAAAAAAAAAAAAAAAAAAGAAAAACAATGTTGCTTCCAGGCCATTTACATGTTCATTTCTCAGGAGAATGTGACATTTTATCCTCTTTCTGTGTCATATGTGGAACAGAAAGAGAGGAGAGAGGGGACTGAAACGTGGGGAAATCACGGCGTGGGAGCTGCGAGCTGGGAGCATGTGTTTGTGATCTCTAGGAGCTGGGGGGGCTGGGGAGGGGAGCCCTGCTATGTCAACCATTGTTCAGCAGCTTGGTATGTTGGCCTGAATTTACAAGGTCTCCCAGAGGTCCTTTCTTCCAGATTTTTTTTTTTTTCTCACCCCCCTTTCAGGGCAAACAAAGTTGCTCTCCTGAGCAGGCACTTGGAGCCTCTTACCCGTGTGGGTGCTCCCCAGGAGAGGTGATGGGGGATGAAGGGCATCCCAGGTCCTTGGCTGAGATGGTCACCCCAGGGCCATCAGTGCCACTTGCTCCTTGCCCCCAGGTGACATTTCCCTGAGAGATTTGGCTCCTGGTGAGTTTACACCCCAAGCTCCCCAGCCATGCTGTGGGGCTGTGTCTCTGGGTCACATATGGTTTGGGGGGGGGAGGATTTTGGAGATTTACTTTTACTACTCCACGTGTCCTCAGAAACTAATATTCACCCTCCTGCCTTCACCTTCACCTTTTGCAACAGCAGAGAAAGGGTGTCACAGCTTCCACCTCCAGCTTCACTTTAACCTTCATAAACTACAATACCCACTGCAACTACCCCCCTGTTCCCATCTCTGTTCAAGGTGGCTCTGAAAAAAAAAGCTCAAGGTGTCCCACAGAAACCTGTCTGTCTCAGGCATCCCATTCCTTGCTAAATTCCCTGCCAACATTTGGGATAGAATGCTTATACATTTTAGGGACCTTTTAAGGTCCATCTAGCCCCAACCCACATGGACTGGACACCAATCACAGTAGCCTGGTGCTGAACAGGCCCAGGGCAGGAAACCCTCAGGAACAACAGAAAATGGAATTATTTTGCCCATCTAGAATTGCAATTAAACCTCAAGGGCCAGGAGTGCTTAACCACTTTGGTGCAGAGCTTCTGGGTGGGGAGGAGATGATGGGATCTGAGCTGCACTGACATTTCAGGGGGGCATCCAAGGAGAGAAAGGGATTTCTGGACCCCATCAGGGATATCTGATCCATCCACATCAGCACTGGGATTTGTTTCACTTGGAGAAGTTTGCCCATAAGTAGCTGGGGGGAGAGTGGGTATTCCCAGACCATGATCCCCCTCCCCTAACATGGCCATATTATGGAGGATGAAAAGACTCTCATCCCACACTGAGCTCCTCCCCAGAGCTACAGTGGGTGCAGAGGATCCCACACCACTGGCTCTTTGCCAACCTCAGCCCCAGCCTTGGGTCCACCAGCAAAAAAAACCCCAAAACCAAACAACAAACCCAAAATATTATTACTCGCAGTATTCAAGCTGAAGGAATTTTGAGGAGAATTTCCATTTTTGTGGAAAATGTGCCACCACAACAGTAGCATTTTCTAGTTTAACATTACAACCAAGGCCAGAGAAAAGGGACAGCTCTGCTTCCTCACTCCCAGCAAAATTCAAAGGGACAAGCCCTGCTTTTCCCACCAGCTGCAGCATAGAGGGCAAGTCACATCCATGCTCTGTGGGAGAGGGCTCAGGGTGGAAAATTACCCAGGGCCAACAGAGAAATGTCCCAGTACCCCTGCTTGGGCTGTCCTCCCCTTCAGGAGAGGAGAACAGGACAGGCTGTGTCTCTGTCCCTCATCTGACAAGCTGCCCACACGTGGGACCTGCACTGCTTCAATCACACCCACCTAGCACACAGCCCAAATCCCACCCCAAGGTAATCACAGCTCTTCTGGTGAAAAGGAGCCACGAAATCTTTTCTCCAGATCCAGTTCAACTCCTAATCAAAGACAGCTACAAAGGTAAACTCTGAGTTTAAACCAAACCTTAAAGCCACAAAACACTTTTCAGCTGGACGGGAGAGGAAGGAGCTGGAGGAGGTGGGGGACAGGCACTGGCAGTGGTTTGGGTCTGCCCCAGGCTGAAGGGTTCCCACCCCACCCATGTGGGGCTTTTTGCATCTTCACCTGCTAAAAATATCCAAGGCTGGAAGTTAAAAGAAATGAAATATTTAGCAGTTGTATAAAGGCACCTTGGGATGAAAGTGTTATGGATACAAAGCTGTCACCTCACCCCTTCATCGTATTTTTTACGTACCAGACATGTGTCTTGTTGGCAAGGCAACTTCTCAGTTTTAAATCAGCCTCATAGATCTCATTAGGATGCATTTTTTTAAAAGCCATCATTGCAAAAAAACCCCCAAAAAACCAGCAACAGGCATCCACTGGACACCACTTCATGTCCCACAGGACTCCTCTCACCACAGCTCTCACCAGGAGCTTGTTGGACATTTCTCATCCATGGCTCCAGAGATTTCTGCAGCAGGACTAACACATCCACCTTGTTTCACTTGAAAGGGTCCTGCTGGCTTTCAACATGCACTGGGTCCCATCCAGAGTTTCCTTCCCTGCTATCAGCACAGCAAACTAAACCCATTCACCAGGATGTGGCCAGTGGGAGTTCCACACCAGCAAACTCCTCCGGGTTTAACCCCAGGCTCATGGATGAACTGGAAATGTGCTTTGCAAAACCAGTGGAGTTTAGACCATCTCTTACACATGCAATGGCTACAGCAGCTTTTCTGGCTGTGCCACCACCAGGGAAAGAGCCCTGAACACTGAGAGGTCAGGTTGTTAACTGAGGGGCTTTGGTTACTTCCAATGCATAGTGTTGGATTTCTGGGGATTCTTTCATTCAGATTCATTTAATAATGATCCCCTTGTAGCCATCTGCCCTTTCAAACACTCACTCAAGGAGTAACTCAGCCTGCTGGCAACACAACAGCCTCCCTGCAGCTCTCAAGGGACCTGGCAGGATTGTGACATCCTCTCATGGTAGCCTCGCCCTCCTGTACACACTTTCCTTTCTCAGGTGTGCCACTTCCATGATGTTTGGTGGCATCTGGCCCAGAGCTGCATCTCAGGGGGCCCATCAGCTTCTGAGGAACAGAGAGAAACCACATCTCCTGGCAGCAGAACCCATGGGAGCTGCTATCACCCTCATCCAAAGGTTGGGAGGGGAGGGCTAGAGGGGAGATGGATGGATGGATGGATGGATGGATGGATGGATGGATGGATGGGTGGATGGATGGATAGATGGATAGATGGATGGATGGATGGATAGATGGAGTGATAGATGGATAGCTGGATGGATGGATAGATGGATGGATGTCCAGCTGCACCCCACATGCAGCCCTTTCCTGTTCTTTCTGCCCATGTGTTCATGGGTGTTGTTTTCCAGACAGCTGCTCCCCAGATCAACACAACCTGCTCAGCCTCTTCAGAGCTAAGAATGGCATCCTCATGCTGGATGCAGCTTTGCTGGAGATCAGTTTTTTTTAAAAGGAGCTTGGGACCCTCTCCCTGGAGCTTGCTGGTCACACATTCATGAAAATGGTCCAGAAATAAGGATCTGGGGGGGCAAAAGAGGGGAATCTCTCTTTGGAAACACTCTGTCCAGCCCTGGCCCCACTGGGAAAAGGCATGTCCATCAGCAGCATTTTCTAGAGGGAAATACACCAGCCAGCAGGGCAAAAGGAGGTGACTTGGGCATCAAAGGGAGGAAAAAACCTCTATGCTTTGGTTCCTGGTCTACAGTCTCTCCACATCCCCTGGGCAGGCAGAGGGCAGGGAGATGGTCAGTGGCACACTCAACCTCTGAGGTTTCCCATGCCCATCACAAGGCTTCCTAGAGGCATAGCAAGGCCGAAGAACCACGATTTCTTTGGACTGGCAAAGCAGTTTTTCCAGACCATCACTGATAACGATGCCAAGCTTGCTTCCCAAGGTGCATTTACTTACGTGTGCCCAGGGATCTGGGATGCAAAGTGCCCCTTCCTTCCCTCACAGCACACACTGGGGACACGTGTCTAATGCCAGAAGGTTTAGGAGGCATGTGCAGGGTGTGCCTGAGAGCAGAGCTTCTGAAAAGAGGTTTTTTGGAGACCATTTGTCCAGTTAAACTGAAGCCAGCTCACTGCCAGCCAGCAGCACTCATCCCTCTGCAAAGAGCTCTCTGGAGCTCGTACTCCCCCAGCCCATCAGCACTGCAGGATTTAGCAGGTCCTGGGAAGCCAGGGCTACTTTTCAGGATACCTGAAAACTGACACAGGCAGGACATGGCTCTCAGGAGCAGAGCAGGCTGGTCACACACTCAAGCTCCTGCCCTGTCCTGCAGCAACAAGACCCCCCAGACTGGCACCAGCAGCCCCCATGATGCTGGCAACTGTCCCACTGAAATGCCACAACCCCAGCTCCCTCTGCCCTTCCTTGCCTGTGCTTCTTCAGCCCAGGAGCATCCCTTGCTGCTTTATGGATGTGCAGAAAAAACTCCCTGGAAGTGCTCACCCGTGGATATCACAGAACCACAGAAAGTGAGGGGTTGGAAGGGACCTCATCAGTGTCACCTACAGGAACACATCCAGGTGGCTCTGGAATGTCTCCAGAGAAGGAAACTCCAAAACCTCCCTGGGCAGCCTGGGCCAAGGCTCTGTCACCCTCACAGTGAAAAAATTCTTCCTAATATTTATATGGAACCATCCTTCCATCCACCAGCACCCCCAGGTCCCTCTCCCCTTCACTGCCCCCCAGCAGCTCAGTCCCCAGCCTGTACTGGTTCTTGGGGTTTTCCCTACTCAGATGCAAGACCTTTCTTGCAATTCAGTAATTTTTCTCCCTGCCCAACTCTCCAGCCTGTCCAGGTCCCTCTGAATGGCAGCACAGCCTCCTGGGGTGTCACCCACTCCTCCCAGCTTTGTGTCACCAGCCAGCTTGCAGAGGGGCCACTGTCCCATCCCCAAGGCCACTGATAAAGATGCTGAACAGGACTGGACCCAGCACTGATCCTTGGGGGACTCCAGTGGTCACAGGACATCCACGTGGGTCTCCCTGCCCAAGCAGTGTCACAGTGCTGGGACACAGAGAGGAGGTGGGCTCTCAGCACCAGCCCCCTTGGCCACCAGTGGCCACCCGTGGCTACAGCATGCCTGCTTCTGGCTGTCTCAGGTTAGCTGAACACAATGAATATTTCAAAAGCTTCTGCCTGCCCAGGATACTATTAATTGTGGAGTCCCTATAATCCAATTCCTTTTCCTCCAAGTGGGGGGTGATTATTAATTTCACGAGCTGTGCTTCCATCAGCTCCTTCCCAATCCCTTGTGGCTCAGGAATAATAATCCACATTCTTACTGTCATTCAGCTGCCCAGGAGACTCTGGTGTGAATAGTATTATTATTAATACCACTGCTTCACACATGGTTAAACCAACTTAAAGGCTCACAGGTGGGTTGCAAAGGTTATCTGAGAGAATAGCAGCTCGATGCTTATGCTCAGAGAAACAAAACAGGGTCCAGGCAATGTCCCTTCCATCAAAACCCCTCTTCTGATTCTAGACTTGTATTGAAAAGCTGGAATCCAGCTAAACCCCACAGTCCTCTTTCCCCACAAAGTGGCTCTCATAGTTTGAGTACAAGGAACTCAAGAAGGAGGGCTTGGTTTTTGGTCCAGCCAGACTGCTAAGCTGAGACAGAGGCCAAATGTTTCTTTTCCAGCCTAAAGCTAATTCAGTTTTACTGCTGACCTGCTGTGAGGGTCCAGCCCAGCTCCTCTTACAAAGCAGAGATGACAGCCCTAGCCCAACTTGCAGCATTAATCCAAAGCAAAGTGCAAAGCACCCATTTCTTTCCTCTCTAGAAGCAGCAACACCACCATCCCTGACAGTGACAGCAGAAACACAGGGAAAAACACAGGACACAACCCGAGACACAGCACCAGCTCCAAAAGCAAACCTTTTCCTGCTCAAATGCACCCTGTGTTTGGCATGAGAAGAAAACATTTCTGAGGGCTGATGGGTGTCAGGAGGACAAGCCCACCCTGCTTTCCCCTCACCTGCTCCCTGGGTGGCTGGGCAGTTGGGTGCCCACCCTCTGTGCCACAGCCTGGAGATGCCCTGCACCTCCTGCATCCTTTGCCTGCCCAGCTGAAGCACATGGAGAAAGAGCTGGAAGTTGTCTCCATGTCTTCCCAGTGCCAGAGGGAAACCAGAATGTTTTATTAAGCATATTACAGCAAACACCACCATCTTGCTGGGACATTTCCTGGCATTTAACATCTTGCTGCATCAAATTCCTTTGGCTTTGCCTGAGGCCCTCAGAGCCTCCAGCCATTTGAACTGCCAGAAAAAAATACCCTCCCTGTTGATGACTACAATTGAATTAATGAAATTTTTTGAAGGCAGAGGATCAGGAGACTTTTTCATTTTAGGAAACACCTTTCCTCTTTGCCAAGTCATCCCCAGGTGTGGTACTCAGCCCTGAAAGAAAGTACCAGCAGTGTGATGGCCATCCCCAGGTATTGCTGTCACCCATCCAGCAGGAGTTGACAGGATTCATGGGAAGGAAGATTAGCATCCCAAAAATTCATGTTTGCCTCTTTAAAACTCCCCTTTAGTGCACTAGACCCCTGCCAGGCAGGTTTTGCAGCATCAGTCCTGTTCTGATCATGGACGAGGACCAAAAGCTCACTGCAGGCTGTGGCTGGGCAAGCCCAAGGGATCCAGGGGAATTTAGTTCCCAGCTTTCCATCAGTCTGTGCCCTCGGGGCCCTTTCAGAGCAGCAGGTGAGAAGGGAGGGGGATGTCCCTGAGCTGTGTCTGTAGTGAAAAGTGGTGCCTGGTGCAGCTGTACCACCCAGCAAGCTCCTGGGGCCTTGGCACACACTGGAGCTGGCAGGGCTTGTTCCCACCAGGCATGATGCTCCCCACGCCTGATTCTCAGGCTGTAGACACATATTCAGGCCCTTGTGTACCACCTTTCATGCCCCAGAGCAGCCCTGGATGGACTTTTGAAGCAACATATCTGCCTTCAGCCAGTGCTCTACAGCAGCATCTGGGAAAGATTGATTTCTCCTTATAACCCTTATAACCCTTCTGTGAAGTTCTGCTCACCCTGCTTCACCCAAAAGGGGAGGTGAGGAAAGGAAAGGCCAAGCACCTTACAAGACATTCACCACAAATCCCCACGTTGGGCTTGTCCCCCCCAAAAAAACCTCATTGCATTTAGTGGCAGCCAAGGAAGAACTGTGATTCTCTGGTATGCATCTTCTGCTCTCAGGATTTAAGTTCCTACAGGGGGAAAAGGCTTTCAAAGAGCTGCTGAGGGCAAAACCCTTATCCAAACAGAATCTGAAGAAGGAGGCTGCAGCTCTGCATGAGACCCTGGCACATCCAGAGATGCTGAGCCCCTGCTCTGCTGTGCAGAAGATTCCAGCTTTACTCAGCACCTCACCCAGCTCTGCTGGCTGCAAGGAAAGGAGCACACATGCTTCCACCTCACGGGGCAGAAATTACAGGATCTATGGGACTAGAGATATTGTCATTTAATAGAGCTGAGCCAACCCATTCATAATTTAATGATTTAATTGATGACCACAGTGGAAAGCTGATAAAAGCACAGCCCTGGCCTAGAAACCACCTTTTGCTCTATTTATTAAGTGCAGTGGCACAACATATTGAACTGAACACACTGGAATGTAAATAGGGCATTCTTTAGCATACAGGTAATTACTGTATTTCATAACTAACTCTTGCTATAGGCATCACAGATTAATTTAGCACCATGCACGTGAAGGGAGGAAAGGAGGGTAGAAACACAGGGGTGTGAGCAGCTGCTCCTGCTGCTGCAGCTGGATCCCTTTACCCCAGCTGAGAGGAAGGGAACACAGCAGCTGCTTTCTGCTTTTCCATCATTCCATCCATTTTTTTTCCCCAGTGTTTCTCCCCAGCACCACTCACTGGTGTCACTAAGCCACCCCCAGGGTGACAACTTGGCCTTTGTGGTCACCCCCTGGCAGGGCTGTCCCACCACACCTGGCTCTGTGGCTTGAGCTGCAGAAGCTGTCAGACAAGGAAGAACAAGGTGGGAACCATGGAACACTTTGCTGATGGCAAATTTGTTTGGCATTTTGTTCAGGAAAGGCAACTGGGGATTAGCTGTTGCTTTTTACCTCTGTCCTTTGAGAAACCCCTTCCTGGGAGTGTTTTCCCACAGCTTGGGGGGGTTGTTACTGCCAAGGGCTTCCAGGTCCCACTTCCAGGTGAGCAAGGAGAAGGAGCAGAGGGCAGGGAAGCTGCTTTCAACCACCAAAAGAGAACCACTGCTGCACTGACAGCCACCCCCATCCCTCACACCTCTCTAAATCCCAGATTCCCACTTTTCCACTCCCCAGGCACACAGCCATTATTTACCTTTGCAATAGCCTGATGGGGCTGTGGGGCAGGACATCACCCAGCAGAGCAAAGAGGACTGAGAGCCCTCACGAGCTTGGTAGAAAGCAGGAGGAACACAGTAACACGACAGCCACAAAAAAAGCATTAGTACCCAGGCTGGCCTGCCTAAAAAAAAAAAAAGTGTTAAGCCATGGGGGAGTTTAGCAGCTTGTAAAACATCCTGTTGTTAAACAGGTGATGCTGCACCAGCTGAGAGCATTGATGCTGCTCATAGCTGTGCTCAGAAGAAAGTTATTCTGCTCTGGTTATACCTTTCATGTTACCTGTCATCTGATTTAATATCATGCTGGCACAGGTGCTGGCATTGTCCTTTCCCTCTTCCTTCCCCACCACAGAATTTCTTCTCCCCCTGCAAAAAGCTCCTTTGCTTCTGGATACACTGCAAGGCCAGGTAGAAATTCCTGTAGAATTTCTTCTCCTTGTCCTGTAGACATTCACAGGGAAATGTCTTTGTCAGGAGACTCTGAGGCTGCGTTAGACATACAACTATGGTCCAACCTGAATGGCAGTATGTTTGGTGAGATGCTAGGATGTGTTTGTTTGCACATGGTATAGCAAAGGTGACAATCAACCAGTTGTGTCCAAACCAGGGATGTTCAGAAAGGATTTCAGTTCAGCAGAGGAACCAGCACCTTTTTGATGCTCTCTGAAGAGAGGAAGGCTGCTGCCATCTCATCCTCCCTCTATCCAGTGATTCTCTTATCACCAGGGCACATGATCAGGCATTTTTATCTATGCTGTATCCAGCTGACATTAGTTACTGGAGAGTAGCTCATGACAAGAGACTGCAGGTCAACATTCGTGTGCTAAATCCTCATGTGGCTGCATGTTGTCACTCTGCTGTTTCCACTGGAGAAACTGAGGCATGCATCAGTTTGGCTGTCATTTTTTTTTTTTTTTTGATTACACTAACTTCTGGTCCATAGTAACACTCCAAGCAAAGTGGTTGGAAATCCCAGGATTCCATCTCCTGTCCCCGTGTCACCGGTGGTGGTGGTGGCTCCTGGCCAGCTCACCCCCCCAACCTGCTTGCACCCCTCCCATCAGCAGCATCCCTCCCTGCCAGACCCAGCTTTCCACCAGCTTCTGGGATTTAGATTTTCCCAAATGCCTTCCACGGATGTGAAGTCATTGCTGTTGTTCAAGGGAGATGAAGACAGCATCTGATCTTCAGTCAGGCTCCTTTTCTGTATCTGTGCATGGATACCCCTTAAATGAGAGGAGATAATACATCAACCTGCTTTACATCTCACTTCTTAATGAATGAGGGCTAATTATGAATCTCTAATTTCCACTGTTTATACAAAGCACTTTTGCTTTATTTCCTTTTGACTTTCTGCCTTCAGAAGCCACGGGAGTTCACATCACCTCTGGTGCCTTTATGCCACAGGAAACTCAGTCAAATAAGGAAATTTCTGTAAACCCTGGTTTTCCAAGAGGAAGATGTGCTCCTGTGTGTGAGCTGGCAATGAACAGGCTCTCGTAATGTATTCCTTATTGCTTCCCTCTTCCTTTGCAGACAGTCAATACCCTTGAGAGAAGTTAATTAGATCCGCTTCACTCCGCTTGGTCCTACCACTGAGCTCTGAGTGCAGGGGAGAGGGAAATCCCAGCAAAGCAAATTGACTCCATGAGAGGAAGAGACCCCTGAACAATCCTTTCCATTGTCCGTGATGGCAGAGGAGGATCTGCTTTAAAAAGCAAGCATGAAAATGGGAAACAATTCTTTTGAAAGATTTGTTCAAAAATCCCAATCGAGCAAGACACCAGTCGGGATTTAAAGAGAGCTTTTTGCAAAGGCCCCAGTGCACCTGGGATGTTCACAGCTATTCCCCTCCATGTGTGAATTCACCCTTTGAAACCACTCCGAGCAGGTATCAGTCTAAGTAGCCATTTGCACATCAAAGTAATGAAGGTGATCACAGGTACAAAGCGGGTTGTACCTCCAGCTGTATCGCTGGGGACTTGGCTGAAGGGGTTAAAAGCATACAGTGAAAATCCCATTTCCTCTAGGTTGCTTTTAAAGGCTCCTTAGGAAGCTGACCACTAGGGAACACCCACCTCTGAGCTAGCATTCCTTCCAACAAGTGATGATTTTGTCAGCCCACAATTACAATCTGGATGATTTAATGAGTCATCCTTCAGATACTGACTGGCCAGCTCTGAGGACAGTGAAAAGGACCTGCAGAACAGCCAACTCTATCTAAAAATCCTGCTTGCCTTTTTTTTTTTTTTTTATCATCAAATTTATCAAGTCCCAAATAAGGACCTCACAGAAGCTGTGCAAACATGAGTGGCCATCAGCTAGCTGATGGGGTTTGGTTATTTATTATTTGGTTATCCATATTTATCCAAGTCCTTATTAGCAAAAGTTTTCAAATGCCTCTCGGAAGGCTGGAATCCCAGCCTGACTCTGCAGTGCTTCCCCACTCCATGAGAGCAAAGACTGAAGATTCTGCTCCCAGCATGGCCATTAGAAGAGCTGACTGCTTGCTTCTGCTGTTCCTTCCCAAAGCCAGGCACAAATACTTATTTCAAAAGGATTGCCTAAGGGGAGTCCTTAAAAAACACACAACCAGCACTCCAAAACAGAAAGGAAAGGCTGGGTCCTCTGGAACAAACTGGGTACTGAAGAACAGGGTGAAGAAGCAGCATCACCCTCAGGCACAACTTTGCTTTTATCAAAGCTTTTTGTTGTAGAGGATTGCTTTAGTGTTTCTCAACTTTTTTTTCTTTTTTTCTTTTTTTTTTCCATAGTAAGCGATCACTTTCTTACCTCATTTTATGCCTGCAAATCCTACCTTAGAAAAGTAATATTTCTGGGCAAAAGGCAATAAAGAGAAAGAATAAACATTTTATTTTCACTGTCCATCTCGGCCTTTTACATTTCTGCTCCCTCATCAGGGCACACTCCAAAGCTGATTTCCTCTAAAAGCATACCTATCCACTCACAAGGGCATTTCACTCTCCTGAGCCCATCAATACCAGCTTCCAAACATGACAGCAACCTCCACACCAGCAAGATTTGGGCTGGCACCATGCAGGCACAACAAAGCTTTCCAGAGCCCTGCTTCACCCGTGGAGGGTCACGGACGTCCCTTCAGCCCTTCCCCGAAGGAAAATGCCCTTTTCATCTTGAGGGCTGACAATATGTCATCCCTGCTCTTGGCATGGTGTTTGTCACAAACCTCACCTTTAAATTTCCAGGTGATCCCCTCTCCCTGAATTAGCAGGACACTCTGGAGTTTTGCCCTTTCCAGCAGGGTGGGCGTTGATGCTTTGGGCTCCCCCCAAAGTCCCACTGACCTCTGGGGAAAAGGAGGAAACAGCTTAGCCAATAAAACCAGGAAATACTGAAAAGGTCAAATCACACGATTACAATAAATTACCATAATTCAGAGTGTAAATCAGGCATTAAAATGATGATATGTTGCAAGACAGAGATTGGCACCAGACCTAAAAATGGCAAAACATTAATGCAGCGCGAGGTCAAGGAGCCAGCAGGGAAATGGTAAACATTTTAAAACTAGACCCTTATCACTATAATCTTGTGATCTTCCCAGACTGTCACGTCAGGCATTGCCAGATGATGGAACAGCACACTGAGCTATGATTTATTTTCCATACTAAAGACTCCCAAGCCAACAAGTGGGGGTAATTGAAAACAGAGACACGAGCAGCACCGGGTAAAACCTTTAAAGGGTTACCTGGAGCCATTGGCAGCTTGCTGATCTGAGAGGGTGACATTTATTCTGTGAAATGTGGCAACATCTTTTTTAAAAGCCTCTCTGTGGTGGCTGGGTCAGTGGGTAGTTAATGCAATAATAATGGTGTTCCCAGGGACATCTCCAGGGATGGCAGGAAGGGACCACACAGAAGGCTCGTGCTCACACCATGGTTCTATCCTTGGGTGGCTTTGGCCAGGTCTGCACCTCAGGAATTGGAGATAAGGACCCTGCCCTTTGTTTTAGGTGTCTAGAGAAGGTGTGGTTGTCCCACACTTGCTGGAGTTTCAAAGAGAATGAATAATAGGTAAGCAGGGTTAGAGAGGAAAAAAAAAGGATGTGCCAAGAAAAAAGGAGAAGGGTAATTTGGTGCCTTCCTGGGGATGGCAGAAATGTCTCACCTGATCTGATTGGCTCACCACCACATTACAGGAAGTCTGCTGGTCTCCCCCAAGCATCTCTTGACCAGCTTTGCACATTGAAACACAGACAAAAGCAAAACCAGGGATGAGCTCCAAGGGAGCCTCTATCTCCATAGGCAGGAGCCTTGGGCACAGCACAATGCCAGAAAACCCAAGCACAATGCCTGCAGGTGCAACCTTCTCCAGCCACTCATGGTTTCCAGGTTCCCAAAGCCCCAGCTGGCCCTTTAACTTATCTATGGACAGCAAACAAGACTCCCCCCCAGGGCTCAGCAGTGAAAATGTGTTCCCATTCAGGGTGACCTTGACATGCTCTGGCTCCAGCTCTGGTCTCCAGACCTCAGGTCCAACCCAGCACATCCCTCTTAGTTGTCCCTGAATACAGTTGTGCTGTGGTCAGGGATGTGTTCATCCCATCATGGTCTTGGATGAACCATATGTTCACCCTGTGCTCTGGCAGAATCCTCCATGGTGTGAGAGGACATCTCATCCAGCTTGTCCTTTATCAAACCTCATGGAGCAACATTGAAAACTCGTTTTTTTCCAAACTACAAGTGTCCCAAGGGAGTTCCCAGGTGTCCCTGTCACAAAGCTATGGGGTGGGAACATCTCCCTGCTTTTGAGTACCCACTGTGATCCTCCTCTGTTTCCCTAGTGCTCACTCTTGCAGTTCTTGCTAAGGAGACTTAACTCCCAAGAAGCAGAGAAGCCACCTCTAACCTGGAGGCTGGGAAATGTGGGGACATCCAAGGGGAGTGTTCCTCCAAAATGATCTTTCTCTCTTGTGCCTTCCTTGAGATTTCTTTGATAAACCCAAGACATCAGAAGGGAACAGTAGGGATGACTCTGCTCACCAAGTGACAGAACCTGCTGGGAGAAAAAAAAAATAAATAAAAAAAGTCTTATTCCCTTCTACCCACTCCTGTATGTCCTGGTGAGTAACAGGGGAGTAGGGACAGAAAAAAAGAAATGGCCAATTTTTCACAGCAGGAGCCAACAAGTATTTTCATTCACAAGTCACCCAGCTGCAGAAATCTCCTCTTCTGAAAGGTTTTCCCATCTTTTAAATTTTTCTGTATCCCAGTAAAGCTTTTTCATTTCACACAGATTAAGAGTTAATTCAGGTCAAATAAGGATTAATTAGTCTGTGTAAACCAGCCCCAGACACTGATGCACTGGAGATCTTTTTTAAATTAGTTGTTGCTACTGTAAGTCTGTATCTTCTGATGGCAAGACCTCTGGTGTATTATAAATTTGCAATCAGGTACCCCACGGGATGTGAGATGAGGGAAAATGTCAGTCTTAACAGTGTTTAAATCCCTCCTGCTGCTGAACTGCAGCCTCTTTCAAATTAGGTCCTGTTGGCAAAATCAGATAAAGAGATGGAAATAGATGATGTGAACAAAGGGCATCAAAGAGTATCATTTAAATTGTTATTGACTATGGGCACACACACAAAAAAAACAACAAAGCCCAGCATGAAAACATACATAATAAGAGGAGATAATAGGACCACGGAGATAGTTGTTTGGGTTTTTTTTTTTTTCATTAGGTGGAAAAGCATCAAATAATTTGTGTGATTGTGTATGTTTTCCTACCTACTTTACAGGTAAGGGGGAGATTAATACAGAATCTATGTCACAGCCCAGGCCAAATGGCATTGCTATGCCATCTGCACTAACATCAGATGATCTTAAAGGTCCCTTGCAGCCCTGAAAATTCTATGATTCTATGATCAGAGATCATCTATTCAGCCTCGATTGCAGAAGAAGTGACCACACCTGTTGCTGTTGGCTCAACATCCAGGATCACTCCTGACAATGTAGGAATATTTAACAGAATCACCAAAAAATCCAAGTACATAGTTCTTTTGTGTTTTTTTTTGAGGGGTTGAGTGTCGGCAAACCTTTCAATGAAGGCTCAGCATAGGTAATGTTGTGATTTTCAGGTCACAGAGGGCTGAGAGGGCAGGAAGGACATGTATACGGCCCAGTCATTGCTCTTGAAGACTCATCATGAAGATTTAGGAAGCAAAGAATCTGCTGGGCCTGGGTCAGCTGCCTCCACCTCTGGGCTGAAAAGGGGATTGAATTGCAAAGTCATTTCTAAATGACTTCCCACACCAACTCTGAAGTCTTAGCAGAAAAGCTATGAAGACACTGCTTCTGGTTTCTCGGGAGGAGAAAATGGCATTTTGGGAGAGCTAGTGGGATTTTTTCACTCCTTTACTGAAAAGGATGTCCAGCAGCTTTGGTAAGGCCAACAAAAGGGACTGGGGTGCCTTGGTGGTTGTGCTTCTGAAGCATAGATTATAATTTCACCTTTTCTGGGATCTTTCACCCTTTCTCTGAGCCTTCAGAAGTGCTCTGCTGTCCTAACAAGGAGCAGACAGCTCTTTCCTGGTCACACTGTTAAGCAGGGGCAGGTCAAGGGTGTGAATTTTCTTTCCAGCCAACGCACTGGGGACACAGGATGGGCCCAAAGTTTCCCAAAGTCCGAAGTGTTTTACTTGAGAACCTGTCACCATAAATGGAAAGGCAACAATTTGAAGAAAAGATCCTTCAGAAAGAAGTCCTGCTGGGAAGAAGACCTGACATGCTAACCTCACTTTTAATGCAGTATCGAAATCACTCAGTGCTGCCCTGCTGGGCACACAGCCCCTAGAACACACAGGGATAGTCATTCAAGCCAGGAATTTGTAATAATATTTCCCCAGACCTCTCTCTTCTTCCCCAGAGTGGGTAAGGCATTCATTTCCACAGCTTGTCTGCAACTGCTTGCATTTATCTTGGAAATGGGCCCAAACTAGAAGAGAGACCTTGGTGCTTTGGAGACTAACCTGGGCATGATGGGACTCCAGATGCCTTTGTAATGGGGATGCCAATTCAGCCCTGTATGCAACCAGAGGAGCTGGGGGCCCATTTCTCCTGCTCAGAGGACAGTGGAAGAAATTTTTTGATTTTTAAATGACACGTAAAATGCAAAAAAAGCCCACCATGAGCCAGGCACCCTCCTCTCCCAAACCAGAGGTGCCTGGATCCAGCTCACCCCTATTGCCTTGAGTCATTTTGTTCCTCCCTTCATGATGTTTGACATTATTAATCTGATGCTGCAGAGAGTTTGAGCCAATTCATGGCTCCTGAGCCACTGAAGAGCCAGGCTTGTGAGAAAGCTCTTGTCTGAGGTGCCACTTGAGCAGCACCTCAGCAACTCCTCATGGAGGGTTTTCTTCAGAAGATTATGGAAAGATGACACTTTATTTTACTTTTATTTTTTTTTTTCCAAAGGCTAACTTGGATGATGACAAGAGTTTGTGATATGGTGACTAGTTATTCAGACAAACTCCATAAAAACCTCTCCAGCCTGAAAAATAATGACTCAAGAGCATCACTGCTCCATAGTGGGATGGGACCCACCTGCCAGGCAGAAGCTGTGGGTGGCTCTCCCTGCACAGACTGGAGCAGAGATGAACACACTGGACTGGAAAAGCTGTTTCCTGAGATTTTTTTGGGGTTTTTTGGTGGCAAAACACCATGTTTTGCTTCAGGAGAGGCAGGTTCATATTGTGTCTCTGGCCACCAACGGCACAGGGAAGCCTTTTCTTTCTGCCCTGGGATGCTAGTCCAGAACCACAGGTAGATTCAGCCAGGATTTTATAGCCAGCTCTGATGAAGTCACCCTGATGAATATGTCAGTCATATAGCACTAAGTGGCCACTTCTACAGCAAGTCCTACCACCAAACAGCTCTCCAAAGAGAGGACTGCTGTGGACCACAGCAACATCCCGTGAAAACTGAACCCCTAACCAGCCCCTTGCTTTGCAAAAGGAAGACATGCTTCCTTTTTCTGTTGTGTCTACATAGATTTTAAACTCTTCCCTGTGGAAGGTCCCTCCCTAAACACATGTAGGGCTTTGGACACCATGGATCTCCAGGTACCAGTGTCACACCAACAGCAATAAAGCCATGGTACATCCAAAACCTGAGAAAAGGTTGGCTTGCAAGGAGAGAGAGGTTAAAAAAGGAGACACAATATTGTCTTCTTGCCCTTCAGGCTGTGTCTACACGAGCCAATTTAATACCTGTTACTATAAATATTAGCATAGACAAGGCTCAGGTATCTCCATGGAACCAAATTCCATCCCTGAGCTGGCATTTCTTTTTCTCTTCTCCAGCTCTGAATCATTCACTCAGCGAGGAGGATCCAGCTTTTATGACAGACCCAGCCTAAAGGCTTTAAAGCTCAGCTTCCTGCTGAAATAAACTCCTTGTGGTTTGTCCTCCAGGCAGGAAATGTTGCCTCACCTCTTGCACCAGGGCCCTGCTGGTAATGCCCTTGGTGGAGGGGCTGGGGAGAGGACAGGGACTCCTGGGGCACTGCAAGGGGGAGAAGGGAGAGCCACCAGCTGAGCTACTGCTGGGTGTCCAGCTCCCGGGTGTCCCAGCACCCAGAGGACACCACCCAGCACCCAGAGGACAGGGCAGGGGAGTTTTTAAAGCTGGTTTGGTAGCTGCAGTTCCAGCAGTAAAGGAACAAAGGAACCTCCAGAGCAGCTCTGCTGGGGACACTCGGATGATGGTGCCTTGGTCACAGGAATGCAGGGAGGACTCAGGTGACCAGCATGGCAGGTCTGTCACCTGCCTGGGCAGAGGGGGGTGGCTCATGGGTCTTCAAAGTCTTTCTCCAGCAGATTGTGGGTCCTGCTGTACAGGCAGCTCGGATGCCTCCTGTGCAGAAATCACAGGGCAGGGACTTCAACACTTCCGAAGCCCAGGACAAGGAGCTTAAAGTACTGATAGGGGGCTGCTTCAGAGCAGTCAGCAGGAAACATTTGGCCCAGGGTCTGGATGGAACACAGGCCATCTGAACCACAACCATCCCCATAGCTCACTGCCCAGCAGCTCCCCTGGGAGCTCTGAAACAGCTCCGGCTCAGCCAAGTCCTCTCCTCAGCAGGCAGAGCTGCTGCTTCCAGAAGCTTTTCAGCTCAGAGGCAGCAGGTACCAACTAGCTACACAGGAATCAGTCTCCTGGAGCCCCATAGGTCACCTCCAGACTTGTAAAAAATGTTTTTAATGGCCCATAGTTTGTCCTTCAGATGAGGCATTTAAACCAGGCTTCCCGGAGGGTAGCGAGGTGGAAGTCTGAGGCTGCACAGCATTTTTTTCAAAAGCAAAAAACGTGCAGTAGCACTGGAGCAGAGTCACAGGCACCATCTCACTCTCTCCATCAAGCAAACCAAACCAGCAAACTCCCTGTGCCTGAACTGCAGCCAAAGAGCCCGGGAGGCAGAGGTCCCTGCAGCACAGACAGCTAATGCAAAGGTGAAGCATGTCATATTCATGAGACCTTCTCACAGGTCATTTTCTCTTCTGTAGCATTGTGCAGGGCACGGGGACATTCTAGAAACACAACAAGTCTCCCTCAGCTGAGCACTGCTGTGTTTGGATAAAGATTACCTGAAGAAAGCAGAAATTCCCACTGCAGGAGATGCAATTTCATTTCTGAGGAGATACAGTAGGTTTGTAAGCACCAGGTATTATTCAAGCACTTAAAAACAGACCCACTCCCCCCTCCCCCAAAACCAAAGGAAGGCTGTAGGTGCCATTCATTCAGCAGGCAGCATGAGTGCTTGCCCTTCCTTCCCTCCCTGGCAGCATGGAGCCTGAGCAAATAACAGCAATAATACAAAGCTGCAAACCCTGGCAGAAACCAGACATCTGTGGCCCATCAGATACTACACCTTGGTGACCAGGCAGCTCAGTAAATATGAAAGTGATTACTTACACCTTGACAGCAGGGCTGCAGCAGAGAAATGGGAAGCTTTGCACACAGACTTGCAAGGAAGACCTGTGAACAGCAGGACGTGTCACCAGCTCAGCTGTGGGGATGTCCCCACGGTCCTCCTCTTGTGGCTGTGAGACATTCCTTGCAAAACAGCTGCAGGTTGATGAGGAGCATATGGACCATCTCAGGTAGCTTTGGTTTCACTTGGGTGTCACCCATCAACCAGCATCTGCTGCCACGCTGGGGGCATCCCAACCTCCCAGCCCTGGTAGAAGCTGCATAAAGACACTGGAGAAGTTTGTAACCTCAGCATAAAATCCATAATGGCAAAACTAACATCATGCTGACCTGCCCAACCACCTTCTAGTTTTCTCTTCATTCAAGAGCAGAGAGAACCTTTTCTTTCCTCTTGTTCCCCTCCCACTTGCAGTCTTTGGGCTGTAAGAAGCTGGTAGACTAAAGGACTCACCCTTGAAGAATTAAACACAAGTTCCCAGTACATTTTCTGCTGTGGCAACAGAAACAGCTCACTGAAAAGTGGGCAAAAACAGGCCTGGAGAAAACCCAAAGGATGGGAAAGGTCTTGGGACCAACAGTTCATGGAGATGAATCACCTGAGGCAGTGAAAATTGTGGGAGCCAGAAGTTGTTCCCATTTTTAATACAACAGGAATAAAGACTTCACTGAAGCTGGGGTAGGGGGGTAAAAAACAAACATTCATGGAATCAGATTATTAAATTTTTGTGCCTTCTTCTGAAGTATCTGGAGACTTCAAGTCTTCAAGGAAAAAAACCTGCACTAGAAACCTGATAGAGCAACACCCATGTTCTTATAAAAAAAAAGTTCTCATTTAAATAGAGGCCCCAAGGCTGAGTATCTCACCCCATTGCCCAAAACTCCTCTGAAATCAGTCTTGAATGATGTATAAGACAAATTTCCCATATCATTTTTCTCTCCCCACTCTCTTTTCAGGAGAAACAACCCCAGGGATTCCAGCCAAGCCCTTCCTCTTTTGCAGGCACAGTAATGGGGAACCATACTCTGCTTCGCCCTTGGACCAGCACCTTCTGGGCTGATGGCATCACCTCCTCAACCAATTCTGCCCTTGCTGACCCACAAAAGCAGAGCTTGGAGGGGAATCTCAGGTTCCCAAGCCCCTTTCTCTGTGTCAGCTCTGTCAGATCCAGCAGATGAAATGCAAAGGACAGAAGAAGATGTGCACTGCACGGATACACACCCAGAAATCCAGCTCCTTGTCCAACCGAGTCTCAGTGATGACTTCTGACATTACATGCAAGACTGATGCTCAAGCACCTGAAAAGAAATGAGCTAATGGAGGCTTCACTCCCCTCTGCCTTAGAGGAAGTTTCTCAAGGTGTAGGTTTTCTCTTCCCCACGCCATCCCACCCCAAGCTCTGCAAATCCATACCTGTGTTTCTCCAGGTCTCTCTCCAGCTAATTGCCTGTAAAGATTCAAATCATGGACTGCAACTCAAGGCTTTTCAGAGGCATTAGGGGAGTATTAAATGGGCAATTCTAAAACTAAATTATAGTTTCCCACTGCAAATGCTTTAAAATATATATATATATATATCTGCTTTTAATTAGAAAGGAAAATAAGAAGTCCCCTAGCTGACTACAGGCTCCTTCCTACCTACCACACACACAGGCTGTGGCCAAATCCTCACTGGGAAGGGAGCAACCAAAGTCCACAGAAACTGGTGTGTTTACACCAACAGGCTCCAGCAGAGGATTTGGCCCTCTTGGCAACTGGATAAGCTTGAAAAATCTCTGCAGAAGAACCTGTGTCTCTCCCCTCCCAGGCAGCTCAAGTTCCTGTTGAGCATCTCACACCTCTCTGCTGGGAAGGTGTGATTTATTTGGCAGCTGAGCTTTCCCTCCCAGGGAGCTTCCTAATAGATCTGTGAAGAAAAAAAAGGTTAGGAGGAGGCAGGTCCAAGGATGAAGTCATTGGCTTTGCTCTGAGATTTCAGCCAAGCCTGATGGTTTCAATCAAACAAAGCTGGTGAGCTTGCTGGTTGCCCAAACAGGGTGAATTTTGCTGCTGGGGCAGCAGGTGAGGGTTTGGACAGGGGATGGCAGGTCCTGAATGGCCTGAGAGGGTGACAACAAATGGCCTTGTAGTGACAGCAAGGGGCTTTGCCTCCACTGTCAGCAGCTGTGTGCCAGGCTTCCAGCACTCAGGGGATTGATGTCCAACCCCAGCATCACCCCATGCCAGGGGGGCACAACCCAGAGTGTCTCATGGAGTCACCTCTCCTCTGGCTGCCTCTGCTCACCTTGGGGACACACATTCTGAGTCTGCTGTCTTGGGAGAAAATCCCAAATACTCAACCTGAGTCAACCTTCCTGATTGCCTGTAGCTGGAGTGGTTCATGGACAGAGATGAGCTGCCTGCAGCCACAGGAAAGAAGAGTATTCCTCAAGTAAAAATACACATATTTACATATATATATAAATATATAACAGGCACTGCTCTGTATTAGGTCTATGGGCAGATGCACAGCTGAGAGCTGCATCAAACAAGACACTGTCTTCTCTTTTTGCCCTTCTCTCCTGCCTGGTAATCCATCTCCCCTGGGACCTCTCCCCAAATCCCAATCCCTTGAACAATTCCCAGCCCCTTCTGTTGGGGATGGGAGTGAAAAAAACAACCCCAACATCAACTGTTCCTCTGTCTCAGGAAAAGATCCATCCACAGCCAGAACGATATTGGCTTGAGGGTCTCTCAGGCAAAATTCAGGCCAGGTCTTTTTTCATCTTAATTGAGCATTTGCTTTTAATTTGGAATGGTTCCGAGTTAATGCACTTTGCATTTTTTATATTTGTATATAATTACATGCTGTTACAGTAACTTAGGCCAGATCCACATCCCAGTGAAATTAGTGTGAATATTTCCATCAGCTTCAGTCAGAAAACAGAACTGCAGCCCTCACAGAGCTGATTAAACAGCTAAAAACCCAATCTTGTAAATATTGTTGTGAATGAAAGTGGTTTGCTGGGGGGGGGAGGAACTCATGAGTATTTGGAAAACCACAGGGCATTTGGGAAATGTTTGCCATTCCCAAAAGCTTCAGGCAAGTCAGCAGGAATTAGTATTCACCCCAAATTTCATAGTCTGCTAATCACTGCTCACTAATTTAAATCAAAAGGGAAGTACCAGGGATATTGGATGGCTCCAGGGAGCAGGCACAGGTAAGGCTGGACTGCTTGCATTTCAGAGGACATCAGGAACTGCCCCAGGAGGGCAACTTCCCAGCCAAAGTATCTGAGGAATAACTACAATTAAAAAAAAAAAACAAAACAACAAATAAACCCCAACCAGACTCAGAAAAGGTTTCTGAACAATTCAAAGGCAAAACCCCACAGATGAGCTCACCCCACCACCTGCAGCAACACCAAAGCCTGGGAGGTCCATGGCTCATGTACACCAAAGAAAGGGACATAGGTAGCTACAGGATATAGGGTTGGCTCCCAGACAGCCAAAAAAAAAAAAAAAAAAAAAAAAAAAAACCTGCAGAACAAAAGAGTCTTTCAAAGGAGAGACACCAAGACTGTGAAAGATGCCAGATCAAATTTTTTTTCCACCAGAGAGATCTCATTTTTGATCATATTTGGTATGACTGCTCCTCCAGATGACCCCACAACATGGATTATAGCTTTGCACTCTTTGATAGCTCACCATGCTATCTCAGCTGTGCTTCAGCACTTGTGGCCAGGAGGCCTGAAGTGTCCTCCAGCTTTCAACAGCAATCCTTAGAAGAGACAAGAATATTTTTTTTCTCTGACTCTCTCATTCCTGAGAGTCCTTGCAGAGTTCCAAGAGGCATTGTAAGGAAAGGTAAATAACAAACCTGGGAAAAAAACCCAGCACGTTATTTCTGATACATTATTTCTGTGGAGTGCTGTGCCTCAGTTTCCCTGGCTGTAACACAGACAGCAAGTATTTGGCATAATTACTTTGCCTGGATTGATTTTTTTTCCCTCCTATTAGCCTCAAATTCCAACCATAGCCACCTCAGCCAATTCACTCACCAGGGAAATCCTTCAATATTCCATACACAGCCACAGGTTCCTAGAAGTTCCTCACAGAGCTCCCTCTGAAGGGGAGGTCCCTGCTCCCCTCAGAGCACAGAGGGGACACCTCTGAGGGGACCTAAGAGTTGGAAACCCTTTATAAGAAGTCCTGTAGAGGTGGAAACCACAGGGAATCTCACACTCCAGTGGTGAGCAGCAAGCTGTGACAAACCTGCTGAGACAGAAAGCCACCCTCACCCTGGCACCTTCAGGAGGTTTTCAGAAAACCACACTCTGGTTTGAGTTGGAAAGAATCTTAAAGATCAACCCCTGCCATGGGCAGGGACACCTCCCACCAGCCCAGGATGCTCCAAGCCCCATCCAACCTGAATTTCAACACTGCCAGGGATGGGGCAGCCACAGCTTCTCTGTGCCCAGATGGGCAACCTGGGCCACCACCCTCACAGCAAAGAATTTCTTCCTAATACCTAAACTAAACCTCCCCATTTTCAGCTTAAAACCACTCCCCTTCATACCACCCCTCCATATCCTTTTAAAAAAAAAGTCCCTCATGACCCTGCTTGAGAATTCCAGAAGTTGCCACATTCCCAGCCCTGGTAGCCCTGAGCTAAGGGCTTTAAGGGGTCTCCCCCAGATCCAGCTGTGCTGCATGGGGATGGGACGAGACACAGCTGGCTCCAGGCATCCCTCCTGCTGCTCCATGGGATCTGCACCCTGGCACTCACCAGTCAGCAGGAGACAAAAGAGGGGGAGAAGAACCCTAAATGGAATTTAAGTTATACCCAGCTGAACAAGTGGCCAACAGTTAGGGATAAGGTGGCTCCTGCAGGGCTTCCTGGAGCAGCTGCCTGAAGTTTGGGTTATACAGGCAGCCAGAACCTTTACTAAATGTATTTCTGAGGCTTTAGGCTTTATTAAATCAAACCAAGCTATTTCAAAGAGGAATAAGGGCACGGTTTCTTCCCTAAATTGAACTAATTGGTTGAAATATAACACCCTCGGCAGCATTGAGAAAATGCCACAATTTCCACCCAAAAGGCAAGCCCTCTTTTTTCATACCTGCTAGGAGAGTAGGCAGAAGTGGACAAGCTTCTGGGGGCTGAAGCTCTTCTGTTGTATGTGGGGTGTATTACAATCCCATGTGAGGAGGGAGGGTGCTGCCAGGCTCTGCTGTGAGCAGGGTGCTGGTGGAGCCTCCCCTGTGGGTTATAAACACAAAGTTTCTCTGCAGCATTTGGAAAGGAGTTAGGTGCCAAGTTGAAAGTCTTTATACACCAAGCATGTTATATATATATGTATATAAAATGTTATATCCATCTTATCATTTCTGCTGGCCTCAATTCTGATTTTCATCTTCAACTAATACGCCAATGCAAGCACCATCTGTCACATCTGGGCTGAGGGTCAACTTGCTTTAAATCAGCATCCCTGCAGGGAGGTGTGTGGTGCTGCCCTGATCTACCATGGCCCTGAGCCTGGCCCTTGGGCAGGAAAAGTCCACAAGTCCAAAAATCCAGGCTTTGGGCACCCAGAGCCTGTTGGAAATAACCCACACCTCCCACTCCTGCTCACTCTCAGCTTGGGCTTCGCTGCAGAGCTGGGATGGGTGAGACAGGGCAGATGCAGGGGCTGTGTCTGGCACAGGGGAGCAAAATACCTGCTCCCATTCACTTGTCATGCTGAAGTGCAGCAGAGCAGATAAAACCATTACATATTTAAAAATCAGTTAATGCTAGGATGCAATGATTCAGGCATTTGTAACGCTGCTTTAACGTTGATCAATATTTTCCAGTTCACTTTACTGTGGATTTTGAACACCAGTATTGTACTGGAGCCCCATGCTCTGAGCAGCAGGTAAGCAAGCAAACATGGCAAAGATTTCTGCTGGGATGTGACCTGTTGTATTTCAGGAAGTTCATCAGCTCCTGGAGATCTGCTTGGCACCATCTCTTTTATTCAAGAGAGCTTCACTGTCATGCAGGACATCTGGGATGATCTCTCAGGGGCTTCTGTTGACAGAACATTAACTAACACATGAAAGCTCTGGGATCCCATGACATGATCCATCACTGGGTAAAGACAAGTTGCCTCCATCACATACATGGGATGAATTTATTGAGGAGCCCAATCATTAGCATAGAAAGGTCATCTACTTGGTTGTAATTATCAGGAGAGGCAGACAGGCTATAACGTGGGCAGGAGGTCCCCACAGAGTGGCAATCAGCCCCTCACCACATTATTTTGTTGTTCTTTTTAAAGCTGGTGAAGGCCTTTCTTATTGAAACCTGCAGCTGTAAACACCTGGAAGGAAATGTATAAATCTTGGCTACTTCTGCCTTCTGCAGATGAGCCTGGGATAAAAAATGTTCCTTGCATGAGTATGATGATCTCCACTCAAGGCCATCAGACTGAAAGATTTGACATGGGCTCCATATTGCTTGTAAAGAAAGGAGTTTTAAAATAGCAGAAGGCTGCATCTGAAACCAAAACTCTCTATTTGTTACACCAAGAGCTGTGGCAGGTCCTTTAACCATGTGGCTGTAGGTGTCCACCAACAAATGTCAACACTGATTCCTCTGGCTGTGCCTCCCAGAAGCTCAGGTGAATCTTGCCAAGCAAGCTGGAGGATTCTTTTCACCTCATCAGCCAACTTGATCGCTGAATCTGCAAATAACCTCAAGAAAATGCCCCAGAAGCAACATATTTTGGAACTGGACATAAACCATACGCTCCCCACTGATAGAGCAAAAAGAATGATTTTTTTTATTTTTTTTATTTTTTTTTTTTTCCCAGTTCCCAGAGCTGCTGGGAAGAGCAGCCACTCTCTGCCACCTCCTTCACCCCACACTTCTCCCTGGGGTGACACCTGGTTTCTGGGTCAGAACATCACCAGGGGGCTGGAGCTGTCTCTCTGCAGCTGAGAGCAGCAAATGGTCCATGGCCAGGTCAGTCTTTAGCATGTCCTGGAAACCTTGCCCATCCTGCCCCTGCACTCCAGCTCTCTGCTCCTGGGCTGCTGGGGCTTTCATGCCTTGCTGACCTCAAGGAGAGAGCAAATCCCAGGAGAATAAAGCTGCATATTTCAGCTGGTCTGAGGGTCAGGTTGAAAACTTGACCCTAAACATCAACGATGCATGTCCCTCCTGGTAACATTTCACAGGTTTTATGAGAAGACCTTGGAGGCTTTATAGTGCATCTTCTCAGAGGCAAGCTGTCCTGCCTGCCTTTCTGCTAACCTTGCCAGCAATGAGATCTATAGCACCTCATATTATTTCATTTCAGAGGTTCCCATTCAGAAAAGAGGCACTGAAAATCCATAACAATTGAAATATAGTAGAACTCAAGCCAAGGTCGTGCTAGCTTGAGAGATGACCTGCTGTGTTCAACATTAACCTCACCCAATGCACAGCCTGCTTGGTTTCCAAGGGATGCTCTGAACCACTGAGATTCAGAGCAAGGAAAAGAAAAATGTTTGCAAGGCAGGGTGGGCTGGTGGATATGAAGGGCAGAAGGAAGCTGTAGGATTGTCTCATCTATCCCCATGCCTAAAGAAGGCCAGCACACAGCACACTGAAAGTCCTCTGGTGAGACCATGGATGCTTCTCTGAGCTCAGTTTACCTCTGAGAAGAGTCAGGACAAAATGCAGAAAAAAAAAAAAAAAAAAGGGCCAAATATCCAAAACGCTTTGAGGCAGAACAAAAAATAATAATAATAATAAAAAAAATCTATATTTTCCTGTGTTACAAGTGTGACTGGATCCCTGCCCAGTGAGCAGAGGCTGGTGGCTTGGGTGAGCTCCATTGATATGCCATAGGCATTTCCTGCGTGCAGAAGGTGACCTATTGCTGTGCCTGTTCATAGATCTTCTACCCAGGAAGGTTTCTCTAAGGCAGCTCAAAAGTTAGCCAGCTTTCTCTGTTCAGAGGTGCCCCAGCTGACCTCTGAGTGTTATTTTTCAAAGGATTTTGCAACCCCGTTGCAGAGCAGCTGCGTGATGCATTTCTATCACTTTTCTCTTAATTGACATTGACTCCAAACAGGCTTAGCCTAAGCTGAAATAAGGACTTGGAGACTGCAGGAGGCTGCAGGCAAGGATGCATGCAATGAAACTGGTTCCAGTTTTGCTGTGGTCAAGTTCCTGGTTGAATAAGAGAGGATTTTGTAAAAGGCAGCACAGAGGGACTGGGAGGAATCAGCTGGTGATACCCATGTTTAAAGGAAATGATTTAAAGGTGATTTGGCTTCCTGGTGTATTAGCTGTCTTCAAAAGGCAGAGCTAATGCTGCTCAAAAGTTTTCTAAAAATGCGAGTTCATCAAAATGGAAATTTTCTGCAGGAGCGTTTCCACTTCAACAAGGCCTGAGTCTGAAAACACCCTGAAACAAACCCTCCCAGCATGACATCCCTGGACCTGAGGAGCTAGAGTTAATTTTCAAACTATTTTCTGGCTTCAGAGCAGTTTTTGTTACCCTTGAAGGCAAGATGGAGCCATTTGGCCCTCTTGAAACAGCAGCCCTGACAGCCCTACTCTTCTGTCTGATTCAATCCAGCAAGAAAAATCTGGAAAAAAATTCTACCAAGAGCTGATGTCTAAGTTAATATTTTTAATTTCAAACATTTGGACACCATTTTTAATTCTGGTGCTGTGTGGTCAGCCCAGCCCCCTGAACACAGCACCAGCCAGCCAGATGGACACCATCAGTTCTGGGCTTTGCCAAAGGACCCAGGGTGGGTCCTGGCCAGGGCTCTGCACCCACAGAGGTGTCCCCAGGGTGCTGATGGCCCCATGACACAGACAGCATCAGCCAAGAAGTGTCTGAATTATCAAGCACGGCTGACAAACACTGGCAAGTATGCTGGCTTGCTTTTTTCCCCTGTTTTTTTCCATATTAACAAAAGGGGGAAGAAGCCTAAGTAATGGATTTATTTTTTTTTTCTGCTTCATTTTACTGCCACCTTCTCTGCCCTCTGTAATCTGATTTTTTACACCTCATTTATGTGTTTTTATTCAGCTCATCTTAGTGTTTTCTTCTTTTTTTTTTTTTTTTTTTTTTTTTTTTTTTTTTTTTTTTTTTTTTTTTTTCACACCTTTGGATCAGCTCTCTCCCCGTGTCTGGCACCTGTGATTATATCCTTCAGCTTCACAATGCAGATTTGCAGAGCAGCATTTAATAACAGGGAGGATTTGACTGACTGGAGCTTTGATAATGGTGGTGGGAAAGGCACAGTCGCTGCCTTTTCAACAGTATACTTTGCACAGAAAGCATTCAACAGTGTCACAATCTGATTAAAAAAAAAAAAAAAAAAAAAAAAAGCGCCCAGGTTCCACCCATAATTATAGCTTCTCTCCCTTTACCTTGCCACCTTCTTTTCAAAACGAAGCTTTTGTGGGTGACACCAGCCTCAGGGGAGGTGGGGGTGGTGGGACACAAGCCTGGAGAGAGACAGAATTAAAAAAAAGTTCAGTTCAGCCTGATTTTGCCTTGGCCTCTCTGCCTGCCCGTACTCCCTGTGTCTTTTTTCCCACTGACAGCTCGAGCTGGCCAGGCCAGCTCTGTCTGGGTTCTGACAAGGCTTTAGGATGAAAAAAAATCATCTGAGTGGTGGCATTGCTGGTAAGCCAGTGGATAAAGTTTCCAGGAAAGCAGAAACCCTGGTGAACTGAGGGTTTTATCATCAGCCCCACTCAGAAGTCCTGGCTGGGAGGAGGAGGAAGAACTGGGGATTGCCCAGCTCTTGCTAAAAATAAAGTGTGTGTGTGTGTTTGCTCTCCTGCCTTTGGGCTTCGTGGGATGAAAGACCCCAGAGCAGCTCTGAAAATAGCTCCTGACCCTTTCCAAAATGCTGATGGCCATTTGGGCTGAGGGTTATGGCCCTGAAGCAGCACATGGGGCTCCCAAGCTTGAGCTGGACTTGAGGTTAGTCCATAAATCTATATAGGTATAAATTAAAAAAAATATAAATGTTTATAATGGACTGTCTAAAGGTCTCCAGAGATGCTGGTGCTCAAACTTGTGACCAGAGATTGAAGAACATTAAATGCTTCCAATACCACCAAGACTTCGGAGCATCCACCTCCTTTTGGAAACATTTGCAGACACAAGGAGGGGAGACAGGAGTGTGAACCCACCCTCCACTCCTCAAGTACTCACCTAAAACTGTGCAACATGAGAAGCTGAGACCCTGCTGCCTTCATCTTCTGATTTAAACCATCTAGAAACAGGGTGTGGGGTTGAGATGCTCTGAGCTCTGCTGCAGGCACTGCTCACCTTCTGCTGCTCAGTCTCCACACTTTGGCTGAATTTCCAGTTAGCCAGGACATTCCATCCATCACCCCTGGCAAAGGGCCAGCACTTGGAAAAGTAGTTTTTTTTTTAAAGTTGTCTCCTGGGGAAGAGATTCAAGCCCCAGCTGGCCTGACCCATGTGGATTTTAAATGGCTGGGGGAGCAGGGAACTGAGGAAACATCTAGGGAGCTTTGATAAGGGGGTTATGGCATCAAGCTGTGGCTAAATACAGTCATCTGGGGGGAAAAAAGCCACTCTTGTGAGGGGCAAAGCATCAGCAGAGCTGGCAGAGGTAAAACACTGACCCAGCATCACCTGCACCTGCTCAAGGATGGGGCAATTCCTCAGCCCAGCAGAGCCCTAGCAAATCCTCACCTGGTCTTCCAAGGGGACATTATCAAATCCTCCTGCCTGCTCCAAATGCTCTCCTCTAACAGGGATTTCCAACCTGCCAGTGCAGCACAACCAAAGATGTCCAAGATGGATTTTGGCATCAGCTCCATTCCCACACCACGCCTGGATAAGAGTGCCCAGATCCAATTCTCCTTGGTTTGCAGCCCCCTGGCACTGAACAGAATCTGTGGCTAGGCTGGGGGAGCCACTCAGTTCAAACAATACACTTGGGTGCTGCATTCCTTTCAGCTGAATTAAGCATTTTTCTCTCTATTTAAGCTCATTTTGAAATTATGTGTCAAAAAAAAAAAAAAAAAAAAACTCCCAACTATCACTGAGAACAGAGTCCATCTGGTATGCATATAGACTTTTTTAAAAAGTGGCCTTTAGAAAAATAAATAAATCAGATTTTACTATTTGCTATCTTATGTTTAAGGCTACTCAAATTCTGTTGAGTAAAGGACATATTTTCATAAAAATCCAAGCTGGGTAGCACTGAAATCTAAAAATGTATGCCAACATCAACATGAGCATTCCTCTGAAACCCCTTGTTCATTTCAAGTGTTTTCTAGGCACAAAGTTTTCAGTTGTTCTTCTTTTAAGTCCACCTAAATTTACCTTAAAAGCATCATTGTTTTCACTGCTGTTCCACAAATCAAAACACTTCATTTGTCAGGGAATGAGACATTTCTGGTAACTCTGTGACTACTTTTTTTTTTTTTTTTTTCATTTATCCAGAGGGTGAAGGTTCATCCAAGCCATTACATTTTGTTTAGCCAGTAAATCCAAGACAAACCTCTATTTCACAGTTTTAACAGAAGCTTTGATTTTAAAAAAACGGAGTGAAAAAGGAAACGACGGCTCTGAAATTGTGAATATTCTTGAAGTGGTGGAATACCAGAGCAAGGAAACAAAAATTAAATGCTCTTGCTTTTCTCTCTGTGGGGATCAGCCTGCCTTTCAGTGTGGTTGCTTTGGGTAGAGCCCTAAATCAACATCAGAGCCATGAAAAAGGCCACCAGGGTTGAGAATCATGGAATGGTTTGGGTTGGAAGGGACCTTAAAGCTCATCCAATTCCAACCCCCTGCCATGGGCAGGGACACCTCCCAGGATGCTCCAAGCCCCATCCAACCTGGATTTCAACACTGCCAGGGATGGGGCAGCCACAGCTTCTCTGGGCAACCTGGGCCAGGGGCTCAGCACCCTCAAATTAAAGAATTTCTTCCTAAAAAAAAAAAAAAAGAAAAGAAAAAGCAGCCAGCTGCTGGTTGTGCAAAGACAAGAATATGAAACAACTCCATGATCATCCCTGTCTTCATTCCACCTTTGTGCCATTCATTTGGAGGGAATCATCTTTTTACACTTTATTACCCAGCCCTCTGCCTTTCTCCATTAAAATCAATGGCAGGCAGAGGAGGCAGCCTGTGTTGTTATGGGCTTCCAGGCAGCTCAGACACTTCTGGGAATCAGGAACAGAAGAATAATGTGTTTCAATAAGCAGCTTATCGACCAAGCAGGAGTTAAGTGAACCTGTGGTGTACTTCTCTAGTTTCTCTCCTCTCACATGGTTATTACACTTCATTCCTGCTTTGCTTTTGTTCCTCTGGCAATCAATACCTTGGCACGACTGACCCGGGGTGCCCTAGGGAGCAGAGGGAGGGGTTTGCTCCTCTTGGACCCATCAGGTCCCTTCCCTCTAAAACTTCAGAGCTCTGGCTGCTGTCTTGGCTTTGGTCACCAAATCTCCAGCTTTCTGCCCCAAATGTGGGCTCAGCACCTTCCGAGAGGCCCAGGGAAGCAGGAGAAGCTGCAAGAGCTGAGGTTTCCCTTGGGAAAAGCAGGAGCCATGACCCACGTTTCCTCCCAGCCCCTTTAGAAAATGACAATAGAGGCACTGCAGAGAAATCCAGAGAGAGAAGAAAGCCAAGTGTAAAAACAAAGGCTGAAAATGATGTGGTTTGGGTTTTTTTTTTCCCCCCCAGGGTTGAAATGGATTTGCCCAGCAAGAGGCAGGCTGGCCAGTCACTGCAAAGCCAGGACTAGGACATGATCTTGTATTTTCTCTATGGGAATGAACTAAACATCTTTCAGCTCCTGGATACCCAGTAACAGTTCCAAAAAAAGTCAGATGGACCCTCACTGGTGATGGACCCAAGAGCAGCTCCAGCATGCAGAGCTCTGACCTGGGATCACAGGGCATCCCACAGATGTCCTGAAGCAGAGGAATGAAATTTTCATGCCATTTATGCTCCACAGTTACAGGAGAGACCTGCAGCCTCTGCTGCTGAGACTGAGAAGCTGTGGGACCCAGGAGCTGCCACTGGTTAAAGACCTCCAGCAGGTTCCTCAAAGCTTTTATTTTTTTTCTTTAATGCAATTATCTGATGCACTTTACAACAGTTCTCAGCACTCTATGGCAGTCTCAAAGACAAATAAATGCCCACAGATTGCAACCTGTACCCTGCAGCTCCTCCATGTCGTGCAAAATAGCATTTGAAACATTATTTAAGCTCAAACCAGGGACTGTTTTCATTGACCAAGACAGCTAGAGGTGAAACCACATCGTGGGTTTCTCCTGTGCACAAAAGCTGCTCCTGTGCATGAGATGTGCAAAACATCTGCTGTACAGGGCACCTGCTGTGGTCCAGGAAGGGGAGGTGTGGGAAGATTTTAATTACTCACTATGGTAACCTACATTAATAGCTGGAATCCCCCATAACAAGCTGGCTTGGTCCTTCTCCCACATCCATAGAAATACCTCCAGGAAGGACACTGGTGCTGTGGGTATGCTTCTGGGCACCTGATGCCTCCTTGCAGAGCATCAGCACAAGGTCCCCATGGGAAATGAGCCTGCTCCATCTGTGACAGCTCTTTGGTTCCACTCTCCAGGTCAGATCCAGGAGCATCCCACTATGCCCATCCCCAAACCTGTGGACTTTCCCATAGTACACCTCCAGCAGAAGAAACAAGCTCCTCCTGTAGAGTGAACCAGCTTGGAGCTGGCTTATCCTGAACTCCTTGATCTTAGCCCATGGATCAGAAGTTTGGATTAATCTGGACCTAAACTTCTCCCATCTGTGTCAGGGAGAAGGCCCTCCAGGAATAAATGGAGACCAAATATTGTGTCCCTCCTGCAAGCAGACACCTGGGAGCCACATATCTGCATCTCACCTTCCTGTGCACCTGGCAGCTCTGCCCAGGGACACCTGCAAGCTCCTGCATGCTGTGTTGGCAGAGAAGATACTGACCAACCAACTTCCCTCCAATGAATTAAAGACCCAGGGAAGCCCCTAGACAAAATGGGGAAAACAGAAAACCAGTGGCCAAACTGCCCAGCTGACCCTGCAGAGCTGGACGAGGAAAGTTCTGCCCCGTTCAGCACAGAGCTGCTAAAAACTACAAAGAAAAAACCCTCAGAAAGGGAGGAGGGACACAGCATGCAGTCAGAGCAGCAGTGGTTTTACTTCTCCCTCTTCCACAACAACAACCTGAACTTTGCCCACAGCCACTTTTCACTCTCAGGTTGCACTTCTATGCACAACAGACAGCAAAGTTTCCCCCAGATCTCAAAAACCTCCTCATCCTCTGGCCCTGCATCACCTTTTGCCAGCAGGGCACAGCCATGGCCATGAATTGGCCAAGGTCAACAGCA
Organism: Florisuga fusca; assembly: GCA_038090715.1. NCBI lineage: Eukaryota > Metazoa > Chordata > Aves > Apodiformes > Trochilidae > Florisuga > Florisuga fusca. Next base: position 2,502,101 of record JAAWXA010000046.1, on the reverse strand, counting down.
AGAGCAGCTCCAGCTTCCCACATCCCTAGTTCCCACATTTTACACCTCAAGCCTGTCCTGATTTCTTTTCCATGAAGATACAGAGGTTTGCTGGAGATGTCAATGGAGGATTACCCAAACTTTCACAACCATATTTGAGATGGACTTTTTCAGCTTTTCCCCTTGGAGCAGTGTCCACACTTCATTCCCCATCCAGAACTGTCACTCCTTGCTCGGAGAATCCTCTGAGAAGACAACAGCAGCAACATGGAGAAGGTCCAAGGTGGCCTCTGGAGCTCAGCTTCTCTTACAGACTCCACCACAGAGGTGAGGATCAACCCATATGCTTTGTCATTTACATTTTTGACTTGATTCTCTGAGAAGGATTCTGGGAGGAGAATTCTCTGGGAAGGATTGCAGGGAGGAGCAGTGCCCACTGCAGCTTTTCCCCCTGCCCAGGCAGAGAAGTTTCTCCTCCTCACCTCAGACTCAGGATTTTTTTTTTGGTTTTGGGTTTGTTTGAAGTGACAAATTCACTCACTTCAACAAAGCTGAAGAGCCATTGGTCAGGTAAGGATCTGGTGTTAACTGCTGTGACAAAAACACTGGGCACAAGGTTAGGGGTTTTTTAATCAATCATGATCAGTCCAGATAGGCCGCAGGGTTATACTAATATACTTATTTTAAGGCAGAGAAAACACAAACGCAGAGACTCAAGTAAACAATATGCACTTGGAGACATGGTGGGTGCTAAAGATCCAGAGCTTAAGGACTGGCAACACTAGGAAAGAGCAAAATTCCCCTAGCCCAGGTTCATAAAAGAAGTTGATCTAATTCCCCCTCTGGCTTTTTTTACCCAGACCATAAGCTCATTTCACAGGAGCCCAACCATTTGGAACATGGTTGTGAGAACAACCCCAAAGCCCACTGGTGATGTCCAGGTGATGCTGGCAGGGGGGCTGGGACCAGATGGTATCTAAAATCCCTTCCAACCCAAACCATCAGATGATTCTATGACTCCATGGCAGCAATAGCTTCTTCCCAAACTAAAAAAACCTCTCTTCAGCAGCATGGGTAGGAGCTGAGTGCTCCTAAGATTGTCTCCATTTGGGTATTGTCCATGAGGGCCACTCAGAAGGAAGGATGGAATGATGCCAAGATGGAAAGGATTCCTCCCATGAGAAAAAGGCTTTGCCCAGCAATCTTCAAAGCTTTGCCCTTCCTCATATGCTGCTCCTTTCCTCTGATCCTCCCATGGGGATAGGCAAGGCACCAGGCTCCTGCTGTCAGGATCAACCCAGCCCACCCTCCCCTCTGCACATCCCTTGGGTCCCCTGAAGCTGGAGGTGGCCAAACTCCCCCCAAACCAGGTCAGAGCAGTCCTGAACTGCTGCCAGACTGTGCAGGTATTAGACTCAGCTGGCTCCTTCTCAGGGAGGAGGGAAGGAAAAAAAAACTGGAGGGAAAAAAAAAAAAAAGAACAATGTTATGTTGTTTATACATTACTTAGGTTTTTTTGTGGTTTTTTTTTTTTTTTTTAATTAAAAGTTTAAATGGAGCCCTGAAACTTGATAATGCACATTTCAGCAGAGAGTAACCACATGGAACCAAACTTTAAAACCCATGAAAGACCTGATTTGTAAGAGAGGGCAATAAAACATCAGGGGAAAAAAACCCAGCAGTATCTGTTGCCTTTACCCTACTTTATACCAGTGCAGTTCTGCTGGTTTTCACCTGGAGTTACTGGTACAATTGGAACAAAACCTCCTGACTTTGTTCATTTGAAGGGGATCACACCTGGACCCACAATGTGGGTTTGTTCTGGGTCAAGAACTCTTTTAACCCCTTTCCAGGCATCTGGACTGAATCCCTACACATACTTAAAAGGGGAGAAAAAACCCCAACCCTCCAACCCCCAAGTTTTGCTAGTTTTTGACTGAATCATGTAAGACTGGGGAATGACACCTTGAGCTTCAACCCACTGCAAATTAGAAGAGGTGGGTTACAAACCCCTGAAAAATTGAGTTTATTAGGGAAATGGCAACTACTCATTAACTCCAGTTGAGCCATGGGGCTGCTCTGACTCTCAAAACAACTTCTTTACAACTCAGCTGACTGCTCGAGGGGTGGGCAGGGGTGCACATGTGTGTCTGAGCACAAACGAGATGCAATCTGAATTATTTTGGTTTGACTCACGTTGCAACTATCACAATTGGACACGTATCTGGCAACTGAAATAAACACCCCAGAGAAGAGTTAGAGGGATTTTGCCAGACCTGTAAACTAAGCCTGAGAAAGAACCAGCTCCCATTTCTGATTTCTGACACTCCACAGAGCTGCCTCAGGTCCACAAGCTGCAAACTTCAGCTCAGTTCAACCCCAAGGTAGCAATGAGCTGAGCTCTTCTGCCATGCCACAGAACAGTCATAGAGATAACATTTAAAGCCAAAAAAAAAAATAAATTTCAGAAACCCCAGGCATGGCAAGCACCAACAAGATGTTTTCTCCATGTCAACAATTAAATTTTATTTCTTGTTTTTTTCTACTTTTTTTTTTCCAGAAGAAGCAGAAGTAAGTGCAGAGAAAGGGTTAGAAAAGTCTCTCTTCAAGGCAACTGCCTGGTTCAGTGGAGGTTGATTTAATGATAAGACACTGTTTGAAGTTAATTGTAACTGCAGGGAACAACAAGAAAGCTGGAAACTCACTGTCAGGCAAGGCAAGGAGCTGCAAAAGACACAGGGTCAAACTGTGATACAGGTCCAGGGGTTAGAAACTGTGATATGACTCATGGGAAGTTGCAGAGTTAGAGTTAAAATTGGCCAACATCACCTGGAATATGGGCAGAGCACAACTTGAAGAATTTGGCCATTTTAAGCCTCAAAACAGAGAAGGTGGACAAGTCCTTCTGAACCTCTGAGGATGCTGAACCAGCTCAGCACAGGCTGGTCCTGGATCCCTTCCCATCCTTGTGGTTCTGCTGGGATGCTGCTGAGCATCTGTGAGCACTCAGGACCCTCCAGAGGAGGGAAGAAGGGAGGTTGGTTATTCTGGTTTGTATTTTTGATCATTGATTTAAAAAGCCATAGGGAGTGCCTACGGAAAAATATTCTCTCCTGATTCTTGCTTAAAGTTATGCCACTCTGCAGACATAATGAATATTGGAAAGTTTCATGGGTACAGGCAGGTTTCTACCTTCATACTCCATGTTGGGGAGTGAGAGCTGGAGAATCCCAAAGAAGAGACTCCAAGATGAAATATTTTTTTGCTGAAACACAGAAGAGAGTAAAAGCCAAAGTGTGCCCAGCCTGGAGAGTGAGAACCAGAGAAGGGCACAAAAAAGGAGGTTAATCCACTGATTTCTCAGAAGACAGCACAGCCCCAGGCTCCTGCATTTGGGAAGGGCCCAGTGTTTTGGTTCTGCCTCCTCTGGGATTTGGATCTTTGCTGGGAAGGGCTGCACTGAGCCCCACATCCCTCAGCATTGCAGCCCCCAGGGAACCTCCTAAGGATGTTCAGCCCTGCCCGAGGGCCACAGCCCCTTGGAAAAGACCTCTTCTTAGAATCATACAATTGGCCAGGTTGGAAGGGACCTCAGAGATCATCAAGTCCAACCCTTGACCCACCCCTGCGGTTCCCAGCCCATGGCACTGAGTGCCACATCCAGTCTCTTTTTAAATGTCTCCAGGGACGGAGAATCCACCACCTCACCGGGCAGCCCATTCCAATGCCTGATCACCCTCTCCATAAAGAAATTCTTTCTAATATCCAACCTAAACCTCCACTGGCACAACTGAAGACTGTGTCCTCTTGTCTTGTTGAAAGTCATCTGGGAAAAAAGACCAACCCCCCCCTGGCTCCAACCTCCTTTCAGGGAGTTGTAGAGAGTGATGAGGTCTCCCCTGAGCCTCCTCTTCTCCAGGCTGAACAGCCCCAGCTCCCTCAGCCTCTCCTCATAGGATCTGTGCTCCAGTCCCTTCACCAGCCTGGTTGCCCTCCTTTGGACCTGCTCCAGCACCTCAATCTCCTTCCTGAACTGAGGGGCCCAGAACTGTACACAGGACTCGAGGTGTGGCCTCACCAGGGCTGAGGTACAGGGACAGAATCACCTCCTTGGACCTGCTGGCCACGCTGTTCCTGATCCAGGCCAGGATGCCATTGGCCTTCTTGGCCACCTGGGCACACTGCTGGCTCATGTTCAGCTTCCTGTCAATCCAGACTCCCAGGTCCCTCTCTGTCTGGCTGCTCTCCAGCCACTCTGCCCAGCCTGGAGCTCCCCATGGGGTTGTTGTGGCCAAAGTGCAGGACCCGGCACTTGGCCTTGTTGAACCTCATCCCGTTGGGATCAGCCCAACTCTCCAGTCTGTCCAGGTCCCTCTGCAGAGCCCTCCTGCCTTCCAGCTGATCCACACTCCCCCCAGCTTAGTGTCATCTGCAGATTTGCTGCTGATGGACTCAATCCCTTCATCTAAATCATCAATAAAGATATTAAACAGAACTGGGCCCAGCACTGATCCCTGGGGGACACCACTAGTGACCGGCCGCCAACTGGATCAGCCCCGTTCAGCACCACTCTCTGGGCCCGGCCCTCCAGCCAGTTCCTAACCCAGCACAGGGTGCCCCTGTCCAAGCTGTGGGCTGACAGCTTTTTCAGGAGAATGCTGTGAGAGAAAAAAAAACTCCCTAAAGTGAAGGGAGAAATGAACATTTGGAAGGCTTGGCATGCTTGCCCCCCTCTTAGCATTTAAGACATGAAGTCAAACTGAGCAAACATGAGACCTCAGTAACTGCCAGCTGGGGCTGCAGCAGAGGCCAAAGGGTTGCAGAGGGGCAGGGGGCTCTGCTACAGCCCCTCAGACCCTCCCCTACACCTGGGACCTGGCTGGGGTCTTGGTGGTTCTCCCAGTCTGCAGGGGACACCCACCAGGAACACCCCTAAAGATGGGAGGGCTCCTGGATATTAACAGGCTTTGGACCAGGCCCTCTAAGCCATTAACAAACCAACACCCTGTAAATCAACCACTGCAGTTTCTTTTAAAGTATTCTTAATAGCAATAAATTTTAACAACCTTTTTTTTTTTTTTTTTTTTTTTTTTTCCCCCTAAACAAGACTGTCTGAAACCCAGGGACCTGCCAGCCTTAGCCACCACAGGATGCCCTGAATTATAACAATATTCAAAGCAATAAATCAGTGTTTTCTCTACTGGGAAGTGGAAGGTATGGGGAGGGAGAGAGGAGGGGGAAAAAAAAAAAAGAAGAGGGAAAGAAAAAAAAAAAAAAAGCACTTATCTAAATCTACTTACACGGAATGATTATTCAATTAATTTTTTCATTACACTTGCCAAAAAGAATTGCCTGTGTCTTTAATGCTGTGTGTGAGATTTCATTAATAATTAATAGCAGCAGATCTTTTTCCTCTGCTTAGCAAGTGGGAGCTTATTTCTTTGGAGGCTGCACCCTGACACACACTGCAGGGATCCAGCCCTGCTCGGCCAAAGGCACGGGGACTTTGTGGCCACCAAGGTGTGTGTGGGGACAAATGCTCATGCCCAGACCTACTGGCAATGGGGTTTCACCCCTTCCACCTTCAGTGGGGTCATGTTTGTCACTGCAAATGCCCTGTGAGCAGAACAGGGACAGGTTGCAGGAACAAGTTCTTGTCCCCACCAGCCCCATTTTCCCACCTGGCATTTGTCCCTCATGTCCAGATTTGACAGCCCCATCCTGTCTCCCCCCCCCCC